>QGSO01000716.1:35333-175913 GCA_011037825.1 Carya cathayensis | reverse complement strand
TCTAAGCTTTCTAGGTTAAGTGTCGGTTGTCCTATTGTACACCACCACAGTCGAATATATCATTCAGAAGGGCTCCTAGATTCTCTGGTATCGCTGTGTTAGCCGATGGACAGGCGTTTTAAGTGTGTTTGAGATGTGGAGTGAGGTTGCTTTGATGTTGTGGCCCTCCAGTATGTGTGAGTCATGCAGCTAGGGTAAGCACAAGACCTAGGTCTAGGAAGGACCTGAGTTTTGTTTCAGTGGTTACCAAGATGAACAAGATGTTTAGATCTAGTTCATCAGTTAGTTCCAAGTCGGCTTTACTGCCTGATATTATTAACGAAGAAGATTGTGAAATCTCAAAAAATTAAACAGATGATATTGATCAATGGCGTTTGCCAAAAATTAAAATTGATTCTCTTTATCATCGCTCTTTGTTTAACTTTAATTTCAAAAGTATGTCCCAGGTAAAAACTGTGGAACAAACTTTTCCTATTTCAAAAGCACATGAACAATGTGCTTTATTTCAAAAGAAAATGATAAAATATTTTCAAGAAAAAGGTCTTAAATTTATACATATTGCTTCAGTACAAGTAGCTATTAAACCTTTAATAAGAAAATGAATTAATGCTTCTGTACTTTTATGTTTGAGTGATGGCAGATTTAAAAAATTTGAAGACAGTGCCTTAGGAGTAGTTCAAACTTCTCTTATGGATGGACCTGTTCATTGATTGCTATCCTGATTTAACTGTTGATTTGTTTGATAAAAATGTTTTGTCTGTTCTAACCTTGGATGTTCAAACTTCTGGTTTTCACATGGTTGAAGGCAGCATACCTATGGCCTTAGTTTACCGAATTTACTATAGAGTCTTGAGCACTAGCATTGAGCCAAAGGCTAAAATCAAGTCTCGGAAAAATGAGACCCTTCTGATGTGTAGTTCAACTTCGAACGCTAACATAAGAACACCTCAAATGCTCTTTTGGAAGGATATAGAACTTTCACAAGAATGGGTTCTTAAGCAAGAACTTCCTCCTGTTGAAATTTCAACCAATCATATAAAACAATGGGGTGTGCATCCGGACCAGATTTTTTTTCGGTCCGATCTGGAAATCTAGATCCGGGTGAATCCGGACGGTTTTATAAAACCCGGATCCGGTTTTATAACCCTATAATCTGTAACCGGGTTATACATCCGCATGCTTTTATTATTTAATGAAAACGACACCATTTCGGTCTTTGATTTCTTTTCCTCTCAACTCTCTCAAATGGATTGCAAAGCCTCCCTCACTTCAGTCTTCTCTCAACCCTAGCTAGGCCGTCTCTCAACTCTCTCGAAGCAAACGGTATGTTAGTCTTTCTTTCTCTATCTCTCTCTCAGTTTGGTTGTTTTTTTTTTCTAGGTCTGTATTGGATTTTCACTTCGGTCTGTATTGGATTTTTTTTTCTGGGTTTGTATTAGATTGTTTTTCTCGGTTTGGTTGGATTTCATTTTTCATGCTTTTGGTATCTCTATCTCTACCTCTCTCTCGGTTTAGTTAGATTTTTTTTTTCTGGGTTTGTATTTGATTTTCGCTTCTGTTTGGGTTGCTACCTTTAGCTAGATATGAGTTTGTGTTTATAGGTCTGTGTTTGTTTGTAGATTTGAGTTTGTGTGTGTAGATCTAAGTTTTGGTGTTTGTATATAACTTTCCTCTCTCATTGGTTGTTGCCCACTTTAGCTAAATCTGAGTTTATATTTATAGATTTGAGTTTCTATGTGTAGATCTATAAAAAGTAAAAGATTTCTGCAGTTGGTGCTGCGGGCTTTTGCTAGGGATGTGAGGTTTTGCTCTATTAATCTCTCTAGATGTTGTGATTGTGTTTATTAATTTTTTTTTTCTCTTCTTTCTGGTTTAGATCTGGGTTTGGTTTTTTTTTCCTAATCTCTATTATATTTTTTATTTCTTTCTTGCTATTAATTTATCTGGATGTTGTATGTTGAGAATCTGAAGTTCTCTATTTCTCCACTGCGTTCATTAAAATTTTTTTTCCTTCCCTTTGGCTTGGATCTGGGTTTGGAGAAATATGATAAAAAAACCCAGCACGGACTCCAGTTTTTTTCCCAAGTTTATATTGGTTGGGATCTGGGTTCGCACTGTATTTGATTTGAAACTTGTTCATAATGCAAATATGGATATAAGGTATAAAAGTTTTCTTGATGAATGGGAATCAGACCCAAGGGTCAATGCAGGAATGGATATTAAAGTGGTCGTTGCAGAGATTCTAAATGACAAAAACACACCTCTTGTCTAGAAGGTTTCTTTATAATGCTTGATATGTGCTGCAAGCATCTTGTTCCTGTATATTTATTGATTGTGATTGGTCTGCATTATTTGCGCTATTTATATCCCATTGGTTTTTTTCCTTCTTATGTTGCATTGTGATATAAGCATGACATACTTCTTTAATCAGTTGTTTGGCTATTGTTTGCTAGTTCATTGACAATACAGATCTGAGTTTATCTGCAGGCAGTGATATCAAGCAAATCTCAACCAAAAACCATCTACTAGATGTGATTGAGGTCTTGTTGTTCCCAGATGTTTGGTTCGCCATGAAATATGATTTCTTAACTATGTTACTTTAATTTTTATTATTCTTTTGTAATAAAAACTATGGCCTGTTTAATGTATAATATGTTGTCTATTTTATAATGGCTACAATTTATGGCTTGCTAATTGGAACAATACCCTATCATTTGGAGCTACTCATGTTGGTGAGTTTGCATCTTGATCTATTTTGCATAATTTGGTTTCAATGGGTTGTACTACTGTTGATGAATTAGATCAAATATGAGATTATAAAGAAATTGTAAATTAACAATATAAAACTATGATCAAATATGAATTAGATCAAATATTTAATAATGCATTTAACCAGTTTGAATGTCCCCCTTATTTTAAGCGTGATTCTTTAGTCAATTTCTGTCAAAAGCATGGGATTTGTGCTACAGCACACACTCGTCTTGGAGGTTCTGTTGCCAACACTGAATTGTTTGGTTAAAGCCCTTGACAAGAATGGTGCTGGATGCTAATTAATGCTTGATTACTTGATGCAGATGTATCGCAGCAATTGATTGAGCTTTTCTCAAAATCAATCTCAGGATTGTAATTTTCCACCTTAATAAAGGTGGAAGACCCTTTGTAATTGATGCTATTGTAATTGATTATTTATTTTGTTCTTTGTAAATTTATGTTTTGTATTGTGATGTAACAACAATATTATCTAGTTTGCACTTTTATTTATTTTGTTCTTCGATTTATTGTTTTATAAAATTCTTTTAAAGTGTTTAAATTATTTTTTAAAAAAAATCTGGGCAATTTAAATATGAGATCAGATTTTTTTTTTTTTTTTTGAAAAAGAGCTATAATTTCGTTTTAAACTTAAAAAATATTTTTAGAATTTTTTTGTTTGACAAAACCCGGATATCCAGAATTTAAGCACAAAAAATAAAAAAAATATAGATATCTAGTTACAATCTAGATATCCGAATTGAATTCGGTTATCTGCCCGGATTGAGTCCGGGTTTAATCCGGACGGATAGGATTTGGAAATCTGGATCTGGATCCAGTTTTGGCCAGATATCCGGATCCGGATCCGGATGCATACCCCTAGTATATAATCCTTTTTGGTAAAGCAACTCCTTAAAAGACTACTTTAATTATTATACTTGATATTCTACCGTGGGCCTTATGGAGAAAAACATTTGATGACAACTGATATTTCCATGTGTCGAGAACCCTTAATTTGCTTGATTTCCCAGTTAGGTAACATATATATATGACTTGGGAGTATTTACAACGCTAATTCACTTGTCCATTTTTTAGTCGAGAAATTAGATGTGCAGTCATAAAATGTGTAAGCAATATATACTTTTTTTAAAAAAATAAATAGTAAATATAAAATCTACATAAAAATTTAATTTTGTTATAATAAATTATATTTTGTTAAAAAAAGAATGTATAATACTTAGACAATCTATCATTGTATCTGTCGTTACTTTTTTTGAGTTTACTTGAAAAGTCATTGATGATATTTCTCTCAAAAAGTCTGTTAATTTTGTCTTTTAATTATTATTTTTTCGCTAGGGAATTCTTTAGGGGCCTTACCTAGTTTAACCAGCGACAGTGGTGTAATCATTAGGTATCCAAGAGCGGTCTGAGCTTTTAATTTACAGTAGCTAAATATACATGAAGATAAATAGTAATTTAAGCATCTACTTTTTAAGCTTATTCTCTCTCTCTCTCTCTCTCTGAACAAGCTTACTATTTTTTTATCCTGATCTCTCTCCTTCCTTGCTCAAATGTTATCAAGGCATTTACTATTTTTTTCTCCATCTCTCCTTCAATTTAAACAGGAATAAAATGTATTTAGATTTTATCAAATGGTTTGTATTGGAAATACAAGCAAAAAGTAATAATTTAATTAAAATGAATAATATAATCGTTACATTATTAATCATAAAACTCTCGTTATAAATTATGATAATTAAAATAAAATAAAATTTATTTGATAAATAAATATAACTAATAGATATGTGAAATGTGATGTTTTTTCTAAATAATAAAAAATTTGAAAATAAATAATATTTTATTATATATTGTTTAAATGAAGACAAAAAGAATGATATATGCAAAAATTTTTGTCTAATGAGATAGCTCATCCAATGTTAATACTAATGCTCTTGGAGGTACTCGAACCGAAACCTCCAAGTTAAAGGCCCCATTATCCTCAAGGACTAGGGTGCTTGCCAATTGACCTACAAGTCATTGGTAGAAAACTTGTTCAATTAATCGTTCATATTGTATGGTATTTTTCTAGGGGTGCACTCCAATGAAGTCGAAAACCCCACCTCCCAACTTTGACTTTGACTAGAATCGAAGGTGATTTTGGACTCCAATCTCAACTCCAATCCAAGTTGCACCGGCCCAAGGCCCAATTTCTATTGACTTTCAACCCATTTATGAAAAACTTGTTAAAAAATTTTAAAAAATTGATAAAAACCAATATCAGCCTAGTGGGCTTCAATTTGAGCCCATTGTAGAAAAAAACTACCAAAAAAAAAAAACTAAAAAAATTAGAAATACAATGAGGAAATTAAAAAAAGAGGAAAAATATGCACAATCACAATCACTAAAAGAGGAAATTACCTATATGACACCCCCACACTACAATCACAATCACAACCTAAATAAAAAATGCTTCATTCCAGTAACACAATCACAACCAAATGCAACATTACACCCCTGCACAGCAGTTCATTACACATACATACATTAAAGTCCACCACCAAACAACCACCACAATTACAACCAAAAGTCACATACCTGACCAAAGTTACAACACATTACACCCTTGTAAAGTCCACCACCAAAGTCACCAAATATTACACCCCTTTAGTGTCACCAAAATCACTAGCAAACTCCTCAACCAATTTATTATGTATCAATTTAAAAAAAAAAAGTAACAATGTATCAGAATTAAAAAAACCTATAAGGTATGACAAACAAAATTATAAATTAACTCTCAGCACCAAACTCCTCCAACTCCAAGCATCTTGCATTATTTTGGAAATTTAAGAAATTTAGACATTATACTGCTTAATCAAATTAAACATACTAACAGTAAAGTACTGCACATGAAATGTGACGCCCCCAACTCCCACGTACGGCCACGTGGAAATCGAGACGTCGGGATGATGACAACACGGGTCACACATCCCATCACCAAGTGCCAAGTGTGTGTGTACAAGCAATATGTATACAAATAAAATAACGCAGCGGATGATAAAGTCATATAACTAAGTACCATAATTTTTGTTTAATTACAAACCAATTTAAAACACACACAAAATAAAATATTACAAGTTTAACAATATCTCAAATCCAAATACATACCAATAAAAACAACTACAAATATAATACATAAAAAGCCTCCAAATCACTCCTCTGGTAGAGCCGCCTCCTCGGGCTCAACCTCCTCCTCCTCTACATCTACATCAAAATCTACGGTACCAAAAATGGTGCCGCAGGTAAGTAAAATCCCAAACGCCGCAAGATAAAAACATATTAAAACCAAAACAATATGCATGAAAGAATGCCCAATGCACATGTCCCAAAAACCACATTTTTTCCACGCACGTCAAAAGTCCCATTTTGGCCCCAAAATATTTCCTTTAAATCATTTCCTCGCCATTATCCTAGATAATGGCCCAAATCCAAAAACCACCATTTTCCAAGAAAATGGATCACATAAACCACATATCAAAACCTCGCTATTATCCCAGATAATGGCCCAAATCCAAAACCAAATCCAAACCAATTCCATTTAATGCATGCACCATGATCTCCCCTAGGGATTATTCGCATACTCTGGCTACTATGTCACATCGTAGGTAACGACTACAACTGTGACATCTAAACGACCGATCCCAGTCTCGCGCCCAGCGCGTACCTGGCCCGGGCATCCTCTAGTCCCCGCCAGCCTAGGAACCACGGAGTCGACATGATAGCGTTACCGTATCGTGCGATCCGGTCGTCGCCCAGCGACAACCCAGGGGATGTCACTCAGTATTATCCGCTCCCGAGTGACCAGAGGAGCTCTACCGAGATAATACCCCATCCTGGCTTGGGGTCGTGATACGCACTCACCCGAAAATCCATTTACACATTAAACCCAATTTTCAATAAAAACACATGGATATGCATGCACAATGCAATGCAAATAAAATTACACAATTTAACCAACACTTCCCAAACATCCAAAACAATTAAACAAACAACTCCGTTCTCAATCCAACCAACCCCGAACTCCTTGGACTCAGTCCGGAATAACCAACCAGATCACAATTAAATATTGTAATAGCAATAATATATTTAAATCTAAAACGAAGTTTGGAAAATACTTACAGCACTATATATTAATTTTCGATGGATCGGCGAGCGGCAAACGGCGAAGGAAAAGCAACATAAAAGTGAAATTTCACTGTAGCCGTGGGTTGTAAACTACCCACTTTTGAATGGGGACAAACCAAGACTAGGGATTGATAGGGAATGACTTAGAGGTGTTTAGGAAGCTAGTGGAAGTGAGGGTTGGCCGTGGGTGGCGGCGAAAATGCCGGTAAAAGGCAAAAACGGGTAAATCGGAGTTGAGCTCGTGGGAGCTGCTCCGGCGGCGGATCGAGGCCGGAAATGGGTGGGTTAGGATGGCAAGGAGTCGGTGATGAAGTGGTGAAGAGGTGGTGGCCGGAGGTGGAGCGACGGCGGCAAAACGGAGGGAAAACCGCTCGGCTTGAAGGTGCTATTCCGGCTAAACGGCAGCTCCGTTGGCCGTGAAAATTTGTGGGGTGGTTCACCGGAGGGAGGGGAAGAGATTGGTGGGGGTGGTGTTCCGCACGGTGGCCGGTGGCGGCAGGTCTGGGCGGTTGAAGGCATCGGCGAAATGGGTAAGGAGAGAGAGAGAGTTCGAACGGGGCAGGGGACGCACGGGGAGAAAGGGAAAAAAGAAAAAAAAGAAGAAGAAAAAAAAGAAAAAAAAGAAAAGAAAAAGAGAAAAGAAAATATGGAAGAAAAGAAATGAGGTCTAATCTTCACCTTTGGAGTCCAACAACTGATCCAACGAAAACGATTCTAAATGCAATAAAACTAAGAAAATATTTTAAACACAATGTAAAGCTAAAATATAATAAATAACTAGTAAAAACTAACTATTTAATTTTAAATCCAAAGACAAGCTAAAATAAATTCAACAGTAATTTAAACTCAACAGCAATTAAAATCTGATTATTTAAAATAAAAGAACTATTATTTTAATTAAATTAAAATATTCCTTCAGTGAAAATACACGTAAAAACGGGGTATCACATGAAAGTTAATGAATTATTTTGGGGTTCATAGCTAGGTCTCCAAAAACAAAAAAATTACAAGTTAAATAGTAAAAGAGGAATTCTACGCATCCACAACTGTAGCAGGTGCACACTTTGCACACCATACGTGGCGTCTTTTTTTTTTTTTTAATAATTCAAAACGTGTAGAAAACCTCATATTTCGGTTGATGGTGTGCATTTCGAATTCCTCCCACGAAACCCCTCCTCCCTCGCCCCCGCATCACGTTCCTTCGCCCACCGCCACTGGCGACGCCGTCTCTCTGCCCAGCGACACCGAGCAACGATACTTCATCTGCACAGAGCCGCCACTCCCTGGAAATCATTGAACGGAGCAAACTGTTAGACTGCGAAGACCCCCCCGTCCCTTGCCGCCGTCGTTGCTCATACGAAGGTAAAACATTTTCAGAGCAATGAACTTCCATATGGTTACGTTCATCTTGTGTACTGGGAGAGGTGAGTTTTGGGTTTTGTGAGATGGATATTTCGGATTAGGGCATGGATAAAAAACAATTTTGCATGGCTTTTGACCTCTGGTTTTGACCTCTGTTTTCAAGCATCTCATTCATACATTGTTTGATTGGAGCTGATTATTTGTATTGCGAATCAATTTTTTGCATCTTTTTCACACATACAAAATCGTTCTTTGTGCCCCTCCAAAGTTAGTACTACTAGCTGGGTCTTCTGATAATGCAGAGTTTTTGCAGTGTAAGGGGGAAATGCATGCATCATTCGTTAAAATAATGGGTATCATTTATTCAGGTTTTTGCATTCAGCTGATCCCAAACAGGAGCAGCTCCAAATATTTTCTGAGGTATCATTTACTCATTTTATCCTTGACTTGAAAATTATTTTTCATTGACTAGTATTTACTGCCTGCACCCCAAAAAGTAGTTACGAACAAAACAAATGCTACCTAAATTTAGATGATTCAAATTCGTCGATCCAATATATCTTCCCGTGAAAAAGTCTATTTACGAATTGACGTGGATAATATAATCAAAAGTGTGTTTTATGCACTGACTTACTTGTAAATAGAATATAACTCGTATCATGATGGGCATGGGCATGAACCTTTTATCGGCATTTTTTCGGCGTTCTGAAAATCTCTTCAAAAATTTTATCGGCGTTTTAGAGAAGTGGTGGGTTGAGCTTGAACCTTAGCCATGATGGGCATAAGTAATAGTAATAGCCATATTTTTTTTCATCTTCATGCTGCATGTGTTTGATGTCCTCTACTTACAGAGCATATAAATGCCAAAATAATGGACACTAATTATGACTATTTTGATGGACTAGATGAACGTGCTAATGCTTAAATTTTATAGTCAATGGTAATGCTTAAATTTTATTACATTTTGATTAAGCTTTACAGTAGAAAAAAAAATAGAGACCTGAGCTTTAACTAATATTTTCTTTGAGCTATAACTCAAACTCTCCTTGGTAAGAAAGGAGTTGATGCCTGCTTGTGGGTTCAAGACCTATAGTTTTGTTACTAACTTACAAATTTAGGGAAAAAGAAGAGTTTGCACTATTAATTGTTTAGATTATATAAATTTTGTTTACCGATTAAAAAAGATTTTTAGATTATATGAAGATAAATTCTTTGTAGGCAACACCTATATGCATGTGCAGGAAACCCTTGGAAAGCATTACTTTGATATTATTAAGAGTTTGTTATCTGGACATTTTGATGCAAAGTGCAATCATTCCATGATGCTTTCAATTACATTATATATAAGGTGATGAACCCATTTTGGTACACTACTTGAAATAGCCTAATTTACTGATTTTCTTTGGAAGAAGAATGGAATATTTGTACTTTCAATTATTGCTTTATTGGGTGAGAAAAATGAAAATTCTAGGCTAGTTGCTTTTTGAAATGTGTTTTCAGAATTTTTAACATCAGGCAGTTGCTCTTTTTCTTGTTGTCTTCAAGTCCATTGAAAGGAAGGGCTTTATCCTCCTTAACTGGCTCTTTGAGTGCATAACCTGATTTAGAAATTGTGATTTATTTTTTCTTTTTGATAGGTCAAAGAGATAAAGTTAGAAATCGTGAATAACATCCAAATACAAATAATGTTGGATCTTTGCCCTTAATGATAGGTTGCATTAATAACTATCTTATAAAAAAGGCTATTTGTAGCAATATTCTGAACTATATTAAGTGTGAGAGTTTAATGTTCATTTTTCTTCTTTTGTGCTTCTCCTTTAAAGCCTCGGAAGACTGACTTAATTTTAGTATGATGGAGGAAGAGGAAGATAGAATGGCACCCAGACCTTCGACGTCCACTTCACAGCCATTTTACACACATGAGAATGTATTTGGAAATCCAAATGTCGACCATGTGAGTAGGCAGGTTGATGTTTTATTTTCTAATAAAGTGTGTTTAACGTGCTCATGCATCTAACCAATTGCATGATGGCAGCATCCTCACGATATGCCCTACGCTCTGCCAAGTAATCTGGAGGATTTCATTAGAGTTGAAGATTCATTCCGGGTATATTTGAGTTTGTTACCCAAATTCCAAAAATTTACATGTTAATTTGTTTGTTTAAAGTCATTTCATTTTTTCTAACGTCGTGCTGCTATTATGCAGATGCGACCTTATAATGCGCACCAGTCGTCGAGTAATCCGGAGGACTTGAGGCAAGAAACGCCTCCCGCGTCAATGACACCAAATAGTGTAGAATTTGAATTTGAAGAAAATTTTGGAAGTTCTCAATTTTCTGATGGTATTACACTATTCGATACTATGTATTTAATGACGCTAATATTGAATTGATGCTAATTCATCCTTATGTTTCCATTCATAGAAATGTTCTTCGACATAAATGAAGATTTAGAGGGTATGACTGTTGTCCCGGATGATGAGGTACAAGTTGAACCACCAAGATTCGGTATGGAGTTTGACAGTGAGAAAGAGCTTATTGCCTACTATAAGAAGTATGCCAAGCAAGTGGGTTTTGGTGTAAGGACACAGAGGACTAAAAGAGATGATGATGGGAGGCCTGTGTATGTGACCATTGGTTGTGCCCGTGGCAGAAAGTACCATCCTAAGCCAAACACTAATATCTCAAAGCCACGGCCAACAACTAAAACGGGTTGTAAGGCAAAGGTAAATGGGACGTTGAACAAAAATGAGAAATGGGTTTTCACTACTATTGAAAATTCCCACAATCATATTACTGTGAGCCCTAAGAAAAGTAGACTATTGCAATCTCACAGGCATCTAGATCAATACAGTCAAAGGATCCTTGAGCTGAATGATAGAGCCGGTATACAAATGAACAAGAATTTTTATTCTCTTGTTGTTGACGCGGGGGGTTTTGAGAATCTTCCTTTTCAAGAGAAAGATTGTAGGAATTTTATTGACAAAGCTAGATATTTAAGGTTGGGTAAAGGAGGTAGCGATGCACAACATGAGTATTTCAAAAGAATGAGAGATCAGAATGATGGCTTCATTTCTAACATGGACGTGGATGATGAGGGAAGGCTACAGAATGTGTTTTGGGCTGATGCACGTAGTCGAGCCGCCTATGAGTATTTTGGAGACGTTGTATCCTTCGATACAACGTACCTAACAAATAGGTACAGTATGCCTTTTGCTCCATTCGTTGGTGTTAACCATCATGGCCAGTCCATATTATTCGGAGCAGGATTGCTATCAAGCGAGAACACACATAGTTTTGTTTGGTTGTTCCGAATGTGGTTGGATTGCGTGAAGGGGAGGGCACCCAAAGCTATCATAACCGATCAAGATCGAGCGATGAAGAATGCGATTGCTTGTGTTTTCCCTAAAACTCGCCATAGATATTGTTTATGACATATAATGCGCAAACTTCCAGAGAAGTTAGGATCACGCGCCAAATTCAACTATGGGTTGAAGACTGACATTCAGTCTGCATTATATGATTCACAGACCACCACAGAATTTGAGGAGAACTGGGGTCAACTACTTGCAAAGTATGATCTGCTCGGCAACAATTGGCTTCAGTCCTTGTATGAGGAAAGGTCCTTTTGGGTTCCAGTTTTCCTCAAGAGTGTGTTTTGGGCTGGTATGAGCACAACGCAAAGGTCCGAAAGTATGAATGCATTTTTTGACAGGTATGTCGATGCTGGGATGACATTGAAGGAATTTTTTGACCAATTCGATAATGCTCTTAGAAAGAAAGTGGAGGTCGAGACAACGGCTGATTTCAATTCTACCAACCAAACTATCTCCTGCGTCTCTCCTTTCAACATTGAGAAACAGTTTCAAAAACTGTATACAAATGCAAAATTTAAGGAGGTCCAAAGAGAGTTGATGGGCCTAATGTGTTGTAATTGTTGGTTGGTAAGCACACAAGGGTGCATTTTAACATTTGATGTGTTGGATGAAATATCGTTTGATGAGCAAACCAAAAGAGTTCATTACTCAGTTTACTATAACGAAGGTGAGTGTAAGGTAAAATGCACTTGTGGATTGTTTGAGATGAGGGGGATTATATGTAGGCATGCACTTAGAGTTTGTTAGTTGAAAAATATTAATGTGCTGCCAGATGTATATTTCATAGATCGATGGAGAAAGGACTTAAAGAGGCATTACACATTAATCAGAAGTAGTTATGATGACGTGCAGGGTAGATCAGACATGCGTAATTACGAGCTTATGATCCAAAGATGCTCAAAATTAGCAGCGAAAATATCCTCAAACAATGACAAAGTCCATGCATTTCTACACCATGTTGATGAGTTTGATAAAACATGTGAAGGTTCAACGTGTGAGTCGACATTCCAATCAACGATGGCCAACCCAACGGTGGTCTTGGATAAGGGTAAAAAGATTTTAAGCCCTAACATCATTCGAAGTAAAGGGAGACCTCCAAATAAGAGGAAGGTTCCACCTGTGGAGAAAATGGCAACAAAGAGAAAAAAACAGGTAATAATTGTTGAAACATGTTACCTACTTGATATTTAGTAGTTCTAATTCTAATATATGTTTTTTTTTCCTGGAACTTAGACTTGCAGGAAACTCTTGGTAGATGAAAGTGAATTGGGTGAGAGCCCGGGATCTCAACCTTAACCAAGTTGATTTTTGAGAAGGGCTCAAGTAACGACTCTTTCTATTATTTTGTATAATTAGATCTTTATTATATTTAAACATTTGGTTATAATACTTGATGGCTTTTCAATCTCCTGCAGGTTGTAAACAATGATTTTTTTTTTTAGACTTTTGGCATTTTTGTGAAATGGGTGTTGGTGTAGATGAGGGAGGAGCTTATTATGATTCCCAAAAGAAAGTGGGCTTGGATGTCATAGACTTGTGTTTTGGAAATGATCTGTTGCCCTTGTTGAAATCAACCAATAATTGGTAAATAGTTACTAACTTACAAACTTAATGCCATTAGTTGAGTTCGGTTCTGACAGTTTTCTGAGTTGGGTTCTAAACCATATTGTTGTCCATCTAGCTTTTCTAATAGATTGATAGTGAAACCTTGCCATAGGCATGCCCCTCATAAGGTTCTGGCCATTGTTCAGATCTAAAGCATTTTTTTTTTCTTTGAACAGGGTGTAAGGATGTTAATTGCCTTTCTTTTGTGCCTTTCTCTGGTAATAAAAAGGTTTATTATGATGATTGTTATTTCATTTTAAAAAATTGATCATATCTCAATTCCGATTCATAGTTTGAGTTCCTTCAATAATTTAATGTGGGTAAATTGTTCAGAGTTGATGGCCAGTTTTATGAGGACTGAGTGCATGCTAACAGATGGAATGCTTTATATGCTGCCTAGGAATAGCCAAGATTGTTGTGCTGTCACTATCAGGATCTCAGTTTGAGGATGCTGCACAGAACTGAAGATGTAAATCTTTTATCTTCATTTTAAGACTGATTGTAGGAAGGACATTGTACAGTCCAATATCCATTCATGTTATGTATTAAAATTGTGAATTTGTATATATGGAATATTAAGACTACTTGATGGCTGGGTCTTGTACAATTAGATATCCATTCATGTTATCTATTAAATTCTGAACTTGTATAGCAGGAATTTTGATGCCAGACTTGATGGCTATTCTTGTATATTCCAATACGTTGAATGACTTAGCATTTAAACATTGACTTTTTATCTACATTTATTAAATTCGAATCTCACAAGCATCTACGAATAGAATGTGGGACCGGTGGTAAATTCTATGCAAAAAGAATGTCAAATGGGAATCCAATATGTGGTTTTATCTTTTAGCCATAGAAAAAAGTATAAAAAGTGAGGCCTTGTTTGCTTCAATAAGTGGAGAAATTCTTGTAAAGCATATTGCATGGGGTCCAGAAAAAAGGCTGTCAAGAAAGGTATTAACATTGAAGAAGATTGCTCACTATTTTATTTGAGTTTTTTTTTTGCATGACTTGTGTGGCAATTCCAAACATATCTTCTAGCGGTCAAATGGCTTTTGTGTGTAAATGGTAAAAATAAATAATCCTACTATCACCTGATTTTAGTTAAAACACTATCTCTATGGTATTCAATATATCCAAAATGTTTGCAGACTTCTGAAAGAAATTGAAGAAAATCCCAAAGTCAATTTAATTGCACAAAAGTTCTTCTTTACACGGTGAGGTTAATACCATACAATTTACATACATGGTCTTGGTCCAAACCATGTGCACTTCAAAACAACCATGCAAAACCCATCTAATCCATACACCATACTTTACATAGAATTTATCCGAACCAAATAAACACTATTACAAATGTTAGAATCCAGTACAAACACAAAAGTTTTCGCTTTTGCTTTTTCAGATTCTTCGCTATCACTCTCACTTTATCTTCCCTTTTCCGAACGGCATACTCGCGCTGTAATACATTATTCCACGTAATATTTGTCGCCTTATTCTCACGGGCATGAAAATTTTCCTCTAGCAAATGAAGTATATCGGCCCATACAAAAAATTCACACCCTGCTTCTCCCTACACACAGGGCATAAATTCCCAATTAATATGATAAAATACACCCCAAGCAGCAAATCATTATGCAAAACAAAACAAAGCATCAAATTGCTTTTACCGTTTTATAGTTTGGGCAAGCGAAAAATCTGCTTCCAGGATTTTTCGACGTGTGAGATGTCTTTAGTGGTGTTTTCAAACCACACCAACAAGTTGGAGATTCCATGACAAAATCATTAACTAAAGATGATGATTGAGATGGTGACATGACTGATTCTATAGCAAGAAATAAAATTGATGAAATAGGAAAAGAATAACCTCGGCTGCCTATACAAGGACTAGTACTAATATATTATAGTGCCAGCAACAGCTTTGCACTAATCTGCAGGTGAAACTCACGGTTTTCAGAACTTACAAGTGAAGACTGGAGAAACCCCCCAAAGGACTTTACCTTCACAAAAGTGTCACAAAAAACAAAATGTAATAGCTTATTTTAAAATTTGATCTTACCAAAATCAGAAACTAAACATTCTTATCACATATTTGAGTTTATTAATGGGTTAATAGTATGTGCAGAATAAAAAAAAATGCATCTGATTTTACCAAGAATTGTGCTACTTAACTAAGAAACATATGCAAACCAAAACTAGTCAGACCCAAAAGTTGGTAGAATTGCAATAGCTAATCAAAATTCAAGTCCATAAAATTATGGTTCAAGGGATACTAGCATACTGCCAAACGACAAGCGGCAAGTGTAGGGAAATGGTTGGATTTTGAGTTCAACTATTGGGTTAAGCTAAAACAAAGTATCGCAATTGAGTTTACATATTAGCCAAATATGCATTTGTTTTACTGGTTAAAATCAATTCAAGTACAACAAAGAATGTATCAATGGGATTGAGCTAATTGTTTTTCCTATTTTTGTCCACGAGAATGAGCAAACTAATAACCTTCAAAAAATTAAAACATAGAACTACAATAACAGAGGTATAAGACGTATTTTGAAAGAATACTTAGAAATTAGACAAAATAAATGAAACATTATGATATATGAGAATTACACATATCAAGTGCCATATGTGCTTGTATTTAACTAATGAAGTTTATCATGAATTACATATGAATGTAAGAAACTTCAAATACCAAGCCTAACCTAAGAATTTCAGTATATGATGAAGGAGCTTGAACTTATAACCTAGTTGGTGAGTAATAAATTCTTCCTGTTTATTCTATTTGAAGCATTTGCAGTTCCTGAAAAGAAAATGACAGAAGAACCTCTGTTATCATTGACATGCTAGATAAATAATTTAACATTAGTTGTCACAGAGAGAAAAAAGAGAAATGTTATGCCATGAGAGGCAACATCGGCAACATCTACAGCCCCGCACCATTAGTTTCTAGCAAATACAGAGAAAGAAATAATGAAGTAAATAGAGGAAAAAAATGTATACCCAAGCCCTAGAATCACAGATTATTTACCTTCCCACAGATTTGAGGGCTTCGCGTTGGTGGACTAAGGGTGGCTTCACGTCAGTGGACGGACGGTGGGCTCGCGTTGGTGGAACTGAGGGCGGCTTCGTGTCGATGGACTGAGCGCGACTTCGCATTGGTTGGACTGAAGCTTCGCGTTGGTGGACTCTGTGATTCTAGGGCATGGGGACTGATCTCCTCGGGAGGGCTGAGGTCGTGCTGGGGAGGGTTGAGGAGGTCGGTGGTTGCTTGGCTTCGAGGGTTGAGATCGAGAAGATGAAAGGATGAGGAGATTCGGGAGGGGGAGTTTCAAATCTGAGGGAAGACGCACAAATTAGGGCATGGTAAGTGAACCCGGGTTTGGAGAGGATAAGCTCGACGAGGGGGAGAGTGCACTAAGGGAAGACGATTTTGCTGGTGGGGGGATACTGACACACGTTCAGGAGAGAGAAGCAAGACGGAGCCCTGTTTCTCTTCTCAAAATCAAATGTGAAAATACTAAAGGAGGGAACCGAAAGCCAGGGAGAATTTCGTCATTAGCCAATGCCATGTACGGTGTGCATTCGACTGATCCCAAACAGGGGCTGCTCCCAATATTTTCTCATAGTAAAAACAATAAAATATCTAATTAGTCATTCAAAAATGAAGGCTAAAAGCATAAAGTTACACAACTCCAGCCTATACATCTCGGTATCATCAATAGTATCTAGTCCAATAGGTGTTGACCTTAACCAGTTCTGTGTGCAAATGAGGGTCTCCGTGGTGCTCGAAGCCAATGAACTCCGATAAGCATCCAACACATGACCTCTGGTGCTAAATGCCGACTTAGAGACAACCGTAGTGATTGGAATGGCCAACACATCTTGGGCTACTCGGGAAAAGACTGGAAACTTGGTGGAAGTTAATATATGAAATGTATCACTAGATGCCTCAACATTCCCTATAAAATAACATTTAACCACAGACTTACACTGTATAATATTCATTGATACTCAGATTTGATGATACCTTCATATCAAAACAGTTGAACTCCTTCCATGTGTATTATCTTAGGAAGATGTTGAGCCGATCGGTCATGAGGTACTATCACCTTGGCTTGAAGACTGACGACTTTTCTTGACAATGAGTGAACAATGAGCTAATTAATTGGGCTCTTGTTTCCTAATTTATAACTAATTCGAATAAGAATATAATATTTAGCACTACCCTTGCAATTCCATAATTAGGGGTAAATAAAATGGTGAGCTCCCAAACAATGAAATCATGTGCAAAATCCTAAAAATACAATGAAATCATTCATTCAAATCCATAAAACACAGAATTGTCGAAAAACCCTAAACCCTAAAATTGAAATCCCATAATTAGGCAGCTCTCAAATAGCAAAATGAACTAAATAAATAATTAAGGAAACATAGGTTAATTGAAAAATCCTAAAAATTTCAAACCCTAAAAATCAAATTCAATGGTGAGGCAGCTCTCAAACAACAAAAACAAATCAAATTAATAGAGAAAAATATACTTATGTGTCGCACTAGAAACTAGTCTACATGGCGGGGCTAGGCTTGCGACGGCGTCACAGTAATGGAAACACGGCACATTGGGCATGAGGCAGAGAGGAGAGAAGAGGATTCGGGAAAGAGTGAAGGGGAGAAGAGGGTCCCCAGTTTTGGAGCCCGATAAGCACCAAATGACTTTGTTCCACTTGAAATGGATCAACATTGTTTTAGTTAATTAGTTTAATCATTTTACATCTGATTTAAATTTTCGAAGCGAAATTCTGAAGTAGGAGCCCATATGGGCTTTGAGTCCGACAAAACAATTTGGTGTGACTCTGACTTTGAATTTTTCAACTTCGACTTTGTGTCAGAGCAAATGTCAGCTGAAGTCGTAGCTGGCGAAGGTTTTACCCAAACCTATATTCTTCTATGGTTGTGGAAGCCAATTGCTCTTCATGAATATGACTTCTCCCACTGAAAACGCATAGATACCCATTTTATAGGATTTTTATGTAATGTGGATCTATATAAGTATTTAATATTGTGTATATCTTTCCTTACATTGAACTATCCACTTCATAACTAGAGAGGATCTTAATTCATTGAAAATAGAGTGGATGATAGAATCTGCATTGGTAAATTATTTCTCCATCCTTGATGTATGGGTGTGCATGTGGGTCGGGTTTTATCTAGTTTAGACCAAATATTTAGGCCATGTTTGGATACTTGGAGTCTCTCGGATTTTTGTGAATAGTAGTGAAATGATTTAAGTGAAAATATTTTATTAGATTTTTGGAAAGAAGAGAGAAAAAGTTGAATAAAAATATTATAAAATTAATTTTTTTTAATATTATTTGTTTTGAAGTCCATAAAAGTTAAATTGATTTTTGTATTTGAATAATGATTAGGTAATGATTAGATAAAAAAATTTGAAAACTTGAAATAAAAACGTGTTTTGTGTTTGAGAAGAAATTATGGGAAAGTTTGAGAATTCTCAAGTGTCCAAACATGCTCTGATACCTGTTGGTAACTAGTATACCTTGTATAGAGTGGATAACCAGATTTGATATTCGCTTTATACCCAACCACTATCTATTTTTCAATAGTTTTTTAAGAAATAATAATATATATATATAATTCAATTGTAGAAAGAGAGAGAAAAAAAAGGACACCCACAAGGAAGTGGCCCCTGGTGGCCACACCCTCATTGGCCCTTTATTTGAGGGGAGGAGGGGGGTTGGGGGCGCTAGGTCGAGTCCCCAAAGTGGGTGACCACCATTGTCTAACTAGATTGGGCCACACATGGAAGCCTGTAGAGGGCCATTGCGTGGTGGTCGACGGTGGCTAACCACGAGGTGTGGCACTTATGGGTGGTGTTTCTCCTCTTTTTTGTTCTCCTGATTTTTATCATTGATTTAAATAAAAAGTTACATGAGGTTAAAAAAATATATTTAAAGAGCTCAAGGAGAGAAAACTATTGTAAAATTAAAGAGGAATGGTAAGAGAATTGAAAGATTACAATATAGAAAAGTTGCTCTTGAGGAGCTTATATACCTCAATTTCTCTTTAGAATTGAAAGACCAAATATGAAATTTTTACATAAATTATATTTTTGTGATCTGAATCTTTTATGTTCTGAAAACTTTTTGTATTCTAATATGATATGATGTGATTTCTGAAAAACCTCTAGCATATATTCTATTTCTTATTTCTGTTGCATTTTGACCTTACCATAGGTGTAAAATTGTGGCCTCTGTTTAGGTTGGTACTAACTTTTCTGTTTCCGATGTACCCACTTTGGAAGCAAAGTGGTTTTCTATGTGGTGTTTCATGTGTGCACACTCGGTACTCCGAGAATAATAAGGGGAAGATTCACATTCTGTTTCTAATCGGTTGGCCGCCGGGGTTTGGACACCCAAAGCACGGGGGTTAAACATAGAATTATGTTATGATGTGATGTTTCAGTTATGCTATGCCAAAGGAACTTTGAAAAAGAACATTTTCTGAAACTTTCGCTCTAATATTTTTGATAACATGTTCTGATTCTGCATTCTGAAAGTAAAAGCATTTTTATTCTGCATTCTGAACTCTATAAATGCTCATGTTTGCACATTGGTATATATTCTCTGCTTACTAAATTGTTGATAACTCACTCCTTTATCTCCATAACATTTTTTAGATATTTTTTATGGTTCAGCTGAGAACACGAGCAGGAAGTACTGGAAAAGTTTGATGATCATAAATGAATAGGTGCTAAGGGTACAAGTATTTTTGGAGGATCATGTTTTGTAAGTTTACCTTTGACGATTATTTTGGTATGTCGAGTNCAAACATGTGTGCACATGACGAAACAAGCATGTGACCAAAAACCATTTCCCAAAAATAATCACTCGCCATTTTTCCAGAAAATGGCTCAATCATAAAATCCAAAAATGGTTCACATATCCATTTATTAAAAACTGCCATTTTTCCAGAAAATTGCCTATTAACCAATTAACACTGTAGGTGGGAATCGCAGGCAGGACTTTACCACCATCCCTACTTGCCACCATCCATATTGTGTGCACCGTAGGTGGGAATCACAAGCAGTATTACCATCATTCCCACTTACAGCCATCCCTACAGCTCTCACTATAGGCTGGAATCGCAGGCAGGACTAGAACCATCCCTGCTTCCCACCATTCCTACCACATGCACCGTAGGTGGGAATCATAGACCCGACTCTACCACTGTCCCTACTTACCACCATCCCTATAGGTCATTTTTCTTCTCTTTCAATCTATCAGAGCATTGTTGGCAGGAATCACTGGCGGGACTCTACCACCATCCCTACTTACTACCATCCTTACCGGGTGCACCATAGGTCGGAATCGGAGGTAGGACTACCACCATCCCTATCGCAGGCACCGTAGGTGGGAATCACTAGCAGAACTCTACCACCGTCCTTACTTACCACCATTCCTACGGTCACTTTTTCCTCTCTCTCAATCCTTACCAATCATTTATCACAAGTCAACCCAAATTCTTTCCTCACATGAAAACCCAATTTTTATGTACAACGCATAAATATGCATGCCATAATGCAATAAAAATCATGATGACAAACACAACATAATACACGCAAGCACAATTCATCTCGATAAACAAATCATCCTCAAAGCCAACTGACCCCCATATACCTTGGACTCCAAGTCCTACACAACCAACCAATAGCAAAAAAGTTGTTAGTGAAACAATATAATTAAATCACAAGAAATTCTTTGGAAAGTTACTTACAGTGCTAAAATATAATTTTTGAAGGATCACAAAGGTGTAAGAGGCAGCAGCATAGCAACACAACTGTGCAAATTGGACAAGGGTCGTGGGTCTCAAAAATCCAACTTTTGAACAGGGACAAACGAAGACATGGGATGGCTAGGGAAGGGCATAAAGGTGTTGGTGAAGCTAATGGTGGTGGTGATTGGCCATGAGTGGCGGCGTGGGCTGCTATTGTAGGCCAAAAAGCTCAAATCAGAAAATGCAATGGATGAGCTTCACTAGTGGCGGATCGGAGCTAGGGAAGGGTTGTTTGGGTGGTTGGAAGGTTGACGGTGTTGTGGTGAAAAGTTGGTGGCCAACGGTGGTGCCACAGCAGTGTAAAAACACCAATGGGTTTCACAGGGTCAGAGGGGAGAGAGAGAGAGAGAACGTGGGGAAGGGAGGCTGGGGTGGGTGAGCTCGCTGGAGGGTGGGGGAGGGCGTGGGCTGGGAGGTGTCGCTGGACGGTGGTGCATGGCAGCAGGCTGGGGGCTAAATGTGCATGGAGAGAAAGGGAGGGGAAGTGCTAGCGTACAAGAAGAAAGAAACTAGGGGACAAAAAAGAAAAATAAAGAAAGAAGACAAAGAAAGAGGAAAGAGAAAAATGAAAAAAAAAAAGAGGAAAAGAAATAGCATCCGGTCTTTCTAATTTGGGTCTGAAAACTGATCTAACGAAAATAAATTTCAAAATGGCGAGTTAAATAAAATTATTTAAACGCTGTAACTAAATAAAAATTAAATAATAAAATCTAAAAATTAAATAATTTAAAATAAAGAGCAATTTAAATAATGGACAATATTTAATAACAAGAAATCTCATTAACTTAAATTTCACAGTTAAAAGTGTTAAAATAATACCACTTAAATCATCTAAAATGTAATAAAACAAAGCCCATAATCTTAATTAATAAAATAATTTACTTAGTTAAAATACATGTAAATATGGGATATCACATCCTCCACCCTTAAAATAATTTGTGTCTTGAAAATTTGCAAAGTCAAACATTAACGTTAAGGCAGTTACAAGATACAACCCAAAACATGCTTGAGACAAACATACTATCATTGATGCCCAAACAAATATAGGTACTGCTCTCTCAAGTCTACTCCCATAGGCGATTCCTTCATACTCGCATTAGTCTCCCAATGACACATCACGTCTAATACTCCTAGGGTGGCAATGTAATCTGAAATCTCCATTTCCACAAGGACCTAAATATAAGTTCCAAAGGATCCCAATGATTAATATTTTCCGGCGCCAAATTGTACTAACCTCAATCGACTCTTATGCTAAAACTTCCAAACCTTCGTTGTGTACTACAAGTTGGTAACTCATTAGCCGCTTCTCAAGTTAACTATCAATAAGCATAATTTGCACAACGAAATAATTAATCTCCAACTATATTTATTGTCTCAAAATTTCAAGTATGATATCCTGTATTTACGTGTATTTTAATTAAGTAAATTATTTCATTAATTAAGATTATGGGGTTTGTTTTATTAAATTTTAGATGATTTAAGTGGTATTATTTTAAAACTTTTAGCTGTGAAATTTAATTTAATGAGATTTCTTGTTATTAAATATTGTCCATTATTTAAATTTCTCTTTATTTTAAATTTTTTAATTTTTGGATTTTATTATTTTATTTTTATTTAGTCACAACGTTTAAATAATTTTATTTAACTTGCCGTTTTGAGATTTATTTTTGTTGGATCAGTTTTCAGACCCATATTGGAAAGACTGGACGTTCTTTCTTTCCCTTTCTTTTTCCTTTTCCCTTTTTCTCTTTCCTATTTCTTTTTCTTCTTTCTTTCTTTTTCTTTTTCCCCCCCTAGTTTCTTTCTTCCCGTGCACGAGCACTTCCTCTCCCTTTCTCTCTGTGCACTTCTAGTCCCCAGCCCACCACCGTGCACCATAATCCGACAATACTGCCGAACCCACGACCTCCCCCACCCTTTGCGCACTCACCCATCCCAGCCTTCCTTCTCCACTCTCTCTCTCTCTCTCTCTCTCTCTCTCCCTTGATGGTCGTGGGAAACCCATTCGGCTTGGGTGTTTTTGCACTGCCTCTTGCACCTTCGTGATCTTTCAAAAATTATATTTTAGCACTGTAAGTAATTTTCTAAAGAACTTTATGATATTTAAATATATTTTGCACTAAAAAATCTTTTGTGATCTGGTTGGTTGTGCCGGATGTTGAGTCCGAAGAGTTTGGGGGTCGGTTGGATTATGCTGGAATTTGTTGGTTGTTGAATATTTGTGTCGTGTCATATACATTGCATAATTGCACGCATGTTCATGTTTGTAAATGAAAACTGAGTTTTTGCATAATTGCATACATGCTCATGTGTATATTTGAAAACTGGGTTTTCATGTGAGAGCTGATTTTTGGGTCTATTTGAAATGAATGGATTAAAAAGAATGAAAGAAAGGAAAATGAACTATAGGGATGGTGGTAAGTAGGGATAGTGGTAGAGTCCCACTTATGATTCCCGCCTACGTTGCATGCAGTGGAAATGGTGGTAAAGTTTTGCCTGTGATTCCCACCTACAGTATTAGTAGTAAAGATGGTGGCAGTCCCGCCTATGATTCCCGCTTACGGTGCATGGGGTAAGGATGGTGGTAGTCCCACCTATGGTTCCCACCTATGGTTCCCACCTACAGTGCAAGTTGTAGGGATGGTAGTAGTCTCGCCTCTGATTCCCTCGTACGGTGCATGCAGTAGGGATGGTGGTAAGCAAGGATGGTGGTAGTCCAGCCTACGATTCCTGCCTACAGTGATTGGATAAATGGATATGTTAGGCCATTTTTTGGAAATATGTCGGTTTGTAGTTTAATGGATATGAGGACCAATTTTTGGAAAAATGGTGGATTTATGCTTAGGCCATTTTCTTGGAAAATGGCGAATGGTAATTAATGGGGTCAAATGGGATTTTTGGTGTGCGTTGGAAAATGGTCATTTTTCAGGAAAAATGATGGTTTTGGCCTCATGCATGTTTCATCATGTGCACGCATACATGTTGGTTGCATTAATGTGTTTTTATCTCGTGGTTTGGTTGAGTGATTTCTTATTGATATTCACAATCTGAAGGTATTCAACACCCTAAGGTTCTGTTTTATGGAACTGTAGATTTTGATGCAGATGAAGATGTTGAACCTGAGGGATCAGCTCCGTCGAAGGAGTGAAATGTGGTCGCTTTTTAGATTATGAGATTTGTTTCCCTTTTGTCTATGTATTTGACTTTTTAGTTTATTTTCACAGATAATTGTATAATTTTAGGTAATACTTTTATTTTGAAAGTCTTGTATTTAAAATTCAGGTATTTAGTTGACTTATTTAATTTATCTGCTGCATTTTTGTTGTACACTTTCTACATCTACACACACTTGACACTTATCGTTGGGATGTGTAACCCGTGTTGTCATCATCCTAATGTCACAATTCTCGCATTTCCGTACTTGAGAGTCGAAGCGTCACATCAACTCACCCCTAAGTCCTCAAAATCGGCACGATGTTTGAAGCCCCAAACTATATCACCAAACACCACGCTCTCGCTGCACACTGTGTGAAAATAACACCATCAATTACAAGTTAGCTCAACCTACTAACACAAAAACCTTTACCAAGTTTTGGTAGAAAATACTCAGTCTCCCAAAATCATGAATTATCACACATATTCCACAAAATTAACAAGAATCATTTCCTGACTACACCATTTATTATCCTTAAATTAGGTATGAATCAAATCCTAAAACCTGCCACTATAACCTCGAGCTAAATCTTATTACAAATCGGTCCTTCAAATCTGCATTTCAAAAAACTTAAATTATATAAGAATCATTTTCCGGAATCTGTAAGATTGATGAACTTATATCCAATAATAAAAAAATCGACTCCCGAAGATTTCAAAATCTAAAACATCAAATGATAACAAATCATTTCCTAAAGTCCACAAAACCTCAAACCTTTGGTGAAATTCTCATAAATCTATCCTTAAAGTTTGTTGAACTTACAACCACCCATTCTAAAACCTCATGTCATATCTTCACAAAATCTAAAACCTCAATTATCCTAATCCCCAAAGAGATCACCCAAACCATGTTGTTCCTTCCAAGCCTTGATATTATAAAAGCAAACCAAGTCGATAAAAGTTCAAGCCTACTACATTAAATATTTATACCTAACAATGGTATTCTCGATCGTACTATCTTCATGCCATAGCTTAACCTTTAACCTACTTTCAACTCAAAACAAATAAAATATAATATAGTAAAATAAATTAAGATACAACAAAATAAAATAAAATAAAATAAAACAAATAAATTAAAATAAACATAAAATAAAATAAATAAAACGAATAAAGTAGTGTACAATAAAATAAATAAATAAAATTAAAAGAACATACTTCAAACAAAATAATTTCAAATCACAAATTTAAAATTTTTCACTACTGCACTTACGGGAGATGTGGTTTTACCTAGAGCCAAACTGCTATGATACCACCTGTGACGCCCCAACTCCCACGTATGAAAACACGAGAATCTTAACTTTGGGATGATGACAAAAAAGATCATGCAACCCAACGATAAGTGCTCCTAGTATGTGTAACATGCAAAAATGTGTAAAATAAGGTCACAACGGATGATTAAAAATTGGCCAACTAAGTACCAACAATTTAAATACACAAACTAAAACAAAAGTATTTCAAAATTTATACAGTTATTCAGTGAAAGTAAAGTAAAGACCAATATTTACATAACTAAAAAGTGATCCATAACCCATCAATCAAAGTGACCACATGTCACTCCCCCGGTAGAGCTGCATCCTCAGGCTCTACATCATCATCTGCATCAAAATCTATGATACCATAAAATGGTACCGCAGGGCATTTAATACCATGAGATTATGAGTCTCAGCAAATAATCAACCAAACAATCCAAGAGATAAAATATTAATGCATCCAATAAACATGCGTGCACATGACAAAACATGCATGTGACCACAAACCATTTTCAAAAAATAACCACTCGCCATTTGTGATGCCCCCAACTCCCACGTACGGACACGTGGACATCAAGGCGTTAGGATGATGACAACATGGGTCACACATCCCATCGCCAAGTGCCAAGTGTGTGTACATGCAACATATGTACAAATAAACCACGCAGCGGATAATAAATGTCTTACAACTAAGTAACAGAATTTTGTTTAAATACAAACTAGCTTAAAACACACGTAATAAAATATTACAAGTTCAACACTATTTCAAATCCAAATTACATAACATAAAAACAAGTAAAGATAATATATAAAGGTAAAACAACTCCAAGACAAATACTCTGGCGAAGCAGTCTCCTCGGGCTCAGCCTCCTCCTCCTCAACCTCTGCATCAAAATCTCTGGTACCAAAATAGTACCGCAGGTAAGTAATAATCCAAACACCACAAGATAAAAATATATTACACTCAACAATATGCATGAAAAGATGCCAAATGCACGTCCCAAAAATCCACATTTTTACCACGCACGCCAAAATCCCATTTTGGCCCAAAACTTTTCCTTTAAAACAAGTCCTTGCCATTATCCCAGATAATGACCCAAACCAAGAACCACCATTTTTCTAGAAAATGGATCACAATATTCTCTTACAAAACCTCGTAATTTTTCCAGAAAATGGATCACAATATCCTCCTACAAAACCTTGCCATTTTTCCAAAAAATGGCTCATATCCAATATCCAAAACCACTTCCAAACAATGCATGCACCATGATCTTCCCTAGGGATTATCCGCACACTCTGGCTACTATATCACATCGCAAGTAACGACTACGCATGTGACATCTAAACGAGCGATCACAGTCTCGCGACCAGCGCGTACCTAGACCAGGCATCCTCTAGTCCCCGCCAGCCAAGGGACCACGGAGTCGACACGACAGTGTTACCGTATCGTACGATCCGGTCGTTGCACAGCGACAACCCAGGGGATGTCACTCAGTATTATCCACTCCCGAGTGACCAGAGGAGCTCCACCAAGATAATACCCTATCCCGGCTTGGGGTCGTGATACACACGCACCCGAAAATCCATTTACATTTGAAAACCCAGTTTTCAATATCCAACACATGTATATGCATGCACTATGCAATGCAAATGATATGACACAAAATAACCAACAATTCTCAACATCAACAACAAACAAACAACTCCGTCCTCAAATCCATCCGACCCCCGACTCCTCGGACTTAGTCCGGAATAACCAACCAGTCAATAAATTTATTGTAAAAGTGATAATATATTTAAATCTAAAATGAAGTTTGGAAAATACTTACAGCGCTATATGATAATTTTTGAAGGATCAACGAGCTGCAAACGACGAAGAAAAAACAACGTAACAGTGTAAAAATACTGTGGTCATGGGTTGTAAAATATCCACTTTTGAATGGGGACAAACCAAGGCTTGAGATTGATAGGGAATAACTTAGAGGTGTTTATGAAGCTAGTGGAAGTGAAGGTTGGCCGTGGGTGGCGGTGAAAACAGCGGTAGAAGGCCAAAATACCCAAACTGGAAGGTGAGGTCGTGAGAGCTACTCCGGCAACGGATCGGAGCTGGAATTGGGTGGTTTAGGACGGCAAGAGGTTGGTGATGAAACTGTGAAGAGATGGTGACTGGAGGTGGAACGACGGTGGTGGAATGGACAAAAAGCGGTGTAGCACAAGGCGGTGGCAGCCGGCGATTCTGGGTGGACGAAGGAAACGACGGAGGGAGGGGGAGGGGAAGTCGCACGGGCTGGGGAGAAATAAGGAGGAAGAAAGAAAAAAGAAAGAGGAAAAGAAAGAAAAAAGTGAAAGGAAAAAGAAAACGAGAAAAAGAAAAGATGGGGAAAAGAAATGAGGTCCAGTCCATACCTCTGGAGTCCAAAAACTGATCTAACGAAAACAACTTTAAAAGCTATAAATAAAAGAAAATAATTTAAACACAACATAAAGCTAAATTATAATAAATAACTAGTAAAAACTAACAACTTAATTTTAAATCCAAAAATAAGGTAAAATAAATTAAACAGCAATTTAAACTCAAAACAATAATTAATATAAAGAAAGCTCTACAAAATAAATTTCACAATTAAATAAATCCAATTAAAATTTGATAATTTAAAATAAAAGAACCAATATTTTAATTAAATTAAAATACTCAATCAGTGAAAATACACGTAGAAGCGGTGTATCACCTCCTCCCCCCTTCAAATAAATTTCGTCCTCAAAATTTGTGAGGTCAAACATCAACGCCAAGTAGGATACAAGATACAACTCAGAGTATACTTGAGAAAATCATACCGTCAACCATTCCCAAACAAGCATGAGTAATGCTCTCCCCAAATATACTCCTGTAGGCAATTCTATCATGTTCGCACTAGTCTCCTAGCGATGCATCACATCTAGAACTCCTAAAGCGGCCTCGTAAACCGAAATCACCATATCCACAAGAACCTCAAAACTGCACCCAAGTAAATTCCAATAATTATTACTTCTTAGAATGAATTGTATTAACCTCAATCAACTTTATGCTATATCATCGAAACCTTCATTGTATATTATATCTTGGTAACCTAATAGTCACTTCCAAAATAAACCATCAATAAGCATCAATTACACAACCAAATTATTAATCTTCCATTAAAAGTTTGAATCACTACTAATTCCTCAAAATCAGCACAAAATTTGAATACCTAATTATCTTCAAAAATCACGCTTAAGTGCGTACTTTGATAACTCGCCAAAATGCAACAAGACTGTCTTCATAAATCAACACCATTGAGTACAAGCTAACTCAACACCTGAAAACAAGAAAATCATTTACCCCACTTCGATAGAAAATAATATACTTCCAAAAACCACGAATTATCACTCACTCCTCATTTGGCTCTTGGTGCTTTAATCAAAATCAACATTATATAAAAATACATCCATTGATTGATGACAGAAATCAATACTAATCAACCTCAATGCCCCAAATTGAAAACACATAACATCATCTTAAAACACACATATCTCTTCTAAAAATAAGGAACATATCCAAAAAGGCCCAAGTCCTTCCTGGCCAACCAACAAGAGTGCCTATAACTTCTACCCGACATCCCACACTTTCAAGCTCATTACCTACGTTTTGAATATCATCTAATCTAGCGGAGACTAAACTCACTATAAACTACCATTGACCCCACTTAGACATAATCGAAACGCTCTTCGTAACTCACCCACCTGTTTGTACCCTTAAAACTTTAGTATTAAAACTTTTAATTCCTTCAATCGCACATCACAAATAAACCTCAAGATAGGCTATACTATTTAAATCTTCAATCCATCAAAAACTATTGAACAACACTCATGGGTCCTAATGCTTCATTACCTCATACATATGGTTATGCTACCCACCGTTGATGCCTAAATTTTAACTTCCAAGATTTTATCATACATCACACATGGCAACCCAACAATATATTTCCAAATTAATAATAATGTTCATAATTCTTCCAATTGGATGCTTGATCTCTAAAGTAGAGTGTAGCCTCCAGAAATGCAAATTCCTATACGACCTCAATTCACAACTAATTCCTGAAAGTAATCATAACAATTATTGCCAACCAACATTCCCTTGAGTAACACGCTTCGACTGAACACTCCAATTGATTCACCACTATTATGTGTCTATCTCATACATCCTTAGCCAAAACCAATAGTCATTCCAACGTACAAGTGATCCATTACTACTTTTTTCATCATCTGGACTTATATCCTTAAATCAACATGAATCATTCCTAAATCAGCTCAACTTATACACTTAAAATCAACAAAAAGCTATCGCTTAAAGTTTTGTATTGAAAATGACCTTAAACCTGCTAATAATCTGTTCCCAAAAGTCTCCGGAACATAAAGCCTCAACTTCAATCGAATTCAATACCAACAAATAAACTGTTGTTTCCAACACCTCGATGGATCTATTTCTTCCGAATTAATAAAAATCATTTCCTAAAATCTATTACTACAACCTTGAGTTAACAATAATCATTTTCTGAACTAAGTCGATATCTACAATCATTAGAGAAGTACATGAGCTATATCATTACCCTCCATCCTCAAAGAAATGTACTCCAGAAAAATTTTCATATCAATAACTCAACTCTGATCAACCCCATTTAATGGTTGCAAACTAATCACTCTCCAGAGTAGATCAAGCTAGCACACCAAGTCTATAAAACTAATAACTCTTATTATAAATCGGTCCTTCAACTCTGCAGTTTTAAAACCTTAAATCACATAAGAATTATTTTTTGAAATTTCTAAGATCAATGAACTTACACCCCATAATAGAACAATCGACTCCAAAACTTTCAAAATCTAAAACATTAACGGATAATAAATCATTTCCTAAAATCTTCAAGATTGATGGCCTTAATCCAAAACATTCACCTTAAAAAGCTTGTAAATTCTAAAGCTCCAATTGCCAGCAAATTGCTCATCCGAATCAGCGAAATTTAAAACTTGAAATTTAATTATTTCCCCCAAAGCTTGTCGACCCTAATACCTTAATTACCATAATCTTATTTCCCAAAATCTATAAGGCCTCAAACCTTAGATAAAATTCTCTTAAATCTATCCTTAAAGTTTGTTGAACCTACACTCTCCTATTCTATAGCCTCATTACATAAATTCAACAAAACCTAAGACCTCAATCATCTTAAGTGGCTTAAAGCTAATTCCCCTCCTCATTGCGACGTGGGTTCCTACTTTACAAAGATTGCCTAAACAATGACATTCCCTTCAGACCTCAACATCATAAAAGCAAACCACATCGCTAAGAATTCAAGCCTACCACACTAAATGTTCATAACTAATAATAGTATTCTCAATTATACCGCCTTCCTGCCATAGCGTAACCCTTAACCCCACTTTCAATTCCGAACAAAACAAATCAAAATAAATTAAAACAAAATAAATAAAATAACATACATGCAATTCAAATAAAATCAATTCAAACCAAACCAAATCAAATGGAATTAAATAAAATAAATTCAAATCAAATAAAATCGAATCAAGTTAAATAAAAGTGATTCAAATTAAATAAACAAAATAATTTCAACTCAATCTTTTAAAACTTTATGGTACTCTACCTATAGGACATATGGTTTTGCTCAGAGCCGAACTGCTCTGATACTATCTGTGACGACCCCAACTCTCACGTACGGACACGTGGAAATCAAGGCATCGGGATGATGACAACACGGGTCAGATATCCCATCGCCAAGTGCCAAGTGTGTGTACATCCAACATGTGTACAAATAAACCACGCAGCGGATAATAAATGTCTTACAACTAAGTACCATAATTTTGTTTAAATACAAACTAGTTTAAAACACACGTAATAAAATATTACAAGTTCAACACTATTTCAAATCCAAATTACATAACATAAAAACAAGTAAAGATAATATACAAAGGTAAAACAACTCCAAGACAAATGCTCTGGCGAAGCCGTCTCCTCGGGCTCAACCTCCTCCTCCTCAACCTCTGCATCAAAATCTACGGTACCAGAATGGTGCCGCAGGTAAGTAATAATCCAAACACCAAAAGATAAAAATATATTACACTCAACAATATGCATGAAAAGATGCCAAATGCACGTCCCAAAAATCCACATTTTTACAACGCACGCCAAAATCCCATTTTGGCCAAAAACTTTTCCTTTAAAACAAGTCATTGCCATTATCCCAGATAATGACCCAAACCAAGAACCACCATTTTCTTAGAAAATGGATCACAATATCCTCTTACAAAACCTTGTCATTTTTCCAGAAAATGGATCACAATATCCTCCTACAAAACCTCGCCATTTTCCCAGAAAATGGCTCATATCCAATATCCAAAACCAGTTCCAAACAATGCATGCACCATGATCTCCCCTAGGGATGATCTGCACACTCTAGCTACTATGCCACACAGCAGGCAACGACTACACATGTAACATCTAAACGAGCGATCTCAGTCTCGCGCCCAGCGCATACCTGGAGTAGGTGTGATACCCCTTTTTTACGTGTATTTTCACTGAAAGAATATTTTAATTTAATTAAACTAATGGTTCTTTTATTTTAAATTATAGGATTTAATTGGATTTATTTTAGTGGTGAAAATTATTTTATAGAGTTTTTTTAATATTAATTATTGTTTTGAGTTTAAATTGCTGTTTAATTTATTTTAGCTTGTTTTTGGATTTAAAATTAAGTTGTTAGTTTTTACTAGTTATTTATTATAATTTAGCTTAATGTTGTGTTTAAATTATTTTATTTGATTTATAGCTTTCAAAATTGTTTTTGTTGAATCAGTTTTTGGACTCCAGAGGTGAAGACTGGAGCTCATTTCTTTTCCTTCATTTTTCTTTTCTCTTTTTCTTTTTCTTTTTCTTTCTTTTGTTCTTTCTTTTCTTTCTTCTTCTGGTTTTCCCCTAGCCCGTGCGAACTCTCTCTCTCCTCCCCTCCACACTGTTTCCTTCGTCTGGCCCGAGGACCGTCGTCGTGCCGCCGTGCACTACACCGCCCCCACCACCCTCTTCCCCACCTGCCGGTGCACCTCCCCACCAAATTTCAGCCTCAACCAAGCCACCATTAAGCCGCAACCCAAAATCATCCCTGCGCAGCCGTCGCGCAACCACTTGCCACCATCACTTCACCACTTCATCGCCGACCTCTTGCCGTCCTAACCCACCCATTTCCGGCTCCGATCCGTCACCGGAGCAGCTCCCACGAACTCACTTTCCATTTTGGGTAATTTGGCCTTCTACTGCCGTTTTCGCCGCCACCCACGGCCAACCTTCACTTCCACTAGCTTCATAAATACCTCTAAGTTATTTCCTATCAATCTCAAACCTTGGTTCATCCCCGTTCAAAAGTGGGTATTTTACAACTCACGGCCACATTGTTTTTACACTGTTACGTTGCTTTTTCTTCACCATTTGCAGCTCGTTAATCCTTCAAAAATTATCCTATAGTGCTGTAAGTATTTTCTAAACTCCATTTTAGATTTAAATATATTATTTTTTATACAATAAATTGTGACTGGTTGGTTATTCCGGATTGACTCCGGGTTGGATGGATTTGAGTACAGAGTTGATTGTTTGTTGTTGATATTGATAATTGTTGGTTATTTTGTGTCATATCATTTGCATTGCACGGTGCNTGAGCCCGAGGATGCGGCTCCGTCGGAGATCTGAGTTGGAGTTCATGCTTTATGTTTGGTTTGAAACAATATTTATATCATGTAATATTTTATTATGTACCTTTGAACCATTTTGTATTTTATCTAAGAAAAATTCTGGTACTTAGTATTTGACTTTGCTATCCGCTGCGTATCTTCTTGTGCACTTTTGTCACTTGCACACACTTGGCACTCTTCGATAGGGTGGTGACCCGTGATATCATCATCCGGACGTCTCAATTTCCCCGTGTTGGTACGTGGGGATTTTGGGGGCGCCACACGCTGGGCGCGAAGCTGAGTATCGCTCATGTAGATGTCACATGCGTGGTCGTTACCTGCGGTGTGGCATAGGAGCCAGAGTGTGCGAATGATCCCTAGGGGAGATCATGGTGCATACAATAAAATTGGAAACTGGTTTTGATATTGGATATGAGCCATTTTCTAGGAAAATGATGAGTTTTGGTTAAAGGATATTTGTGGGCCATTATCTGGAAAAATGACGGGAATTTATAAGTGGATTTTCGTGGACCATTTTATGAAGAAATGATGGATTTCTTGTTTTAGGCCATTATCTAAGATAATGACGATGAAATGTTTTAAAGGAAATGTTTGGGCCAAAAATGAGAGTTTTGGCGTGCGTTGGAAAAATGATTATTTTTTAGAAATGATTATTTTCGGATTTCATGCATATGGCATCACGTTCATGCACATTGTTATTGCTTGACTGTATTTTTATTTTGTGGGTTGCTTGGATTATTATTTACCTGAGGTATTGTCTTTAGTACTGTAAATTTTGATGCAGATGTCAAGGAGACTAAGCCCAAGGAGTCTGCTCTGCTGAAAAATTGATTTGGTGCTCTTGGTTACTTACTGGAAATTATTTCCCTGTCTTTAAATTATGTATTTTGGTTTTATGATATTTCTGGAACTTGTAATATTTTGATATGCTTGTATTTAAGAGAGTTTGTATTTAAAAAAAATTCTAATACTTAGTTGAAAGACTTTTATTCTGCTGCGTTATTTTTGTTCTACATTTCTTGCTTGTACACACATTTGACATTTAGCAATGGGATACGTGACCCGAGTTGTTATCATCCTGNAAACCATATGTTCCATCGGTGGAGTACCAGAAAGTTTTAAAAGGTTGAGTTGAAATTATTTTTTTTATTAATTTGAATTGTTTTTTTTTTCACTTGATTCGATTTTATTTGATTTGAATTTATTTTATTTTATTTCGTTTGATTTGGTTTGGTTTGAGTTTATTCTATTTGAATTGCAAGTATGTTGTTTTATTTATTTTATTTATTTCAATATATGTTATTTTATTTATTTTGTTTTAATTTATTATGATTTGTTTTGTTCGGAATTGAAAGTGGGGTTAGGGCAGGAAGGCGGTATAATCGAAAATACTATTATTAGGCATGAACATTTAGTGTGGTAGGCTTGAATTCTTAGTGATGTGGTTTGTTTTTATGATGTTGAGGTTTGAAGGAAGTCTCATAGTTTGGGCGATCTTTGTAAAGTAGGAACTCACGTCTCAATGAGGAGGAGAATTAGCTTTAAGTCGCTTAAAATGACTGAGATCTTAGGTTTTGTTGAATTTATGTAATGAGGATATAGAATGGGAGAGTGTAGGTTCAACGAACATTAGGGATATGTTTAAGAGAATATTATCTAAGGTTTGAGTCCTTATAGACTTTAGGAAATAAGTTTATGGTAATTAAGGTTTTAGGTCGACAAGTTTCGGAGGAAATAATTAAATTCAAGTTTTAAATTTTACTGATTTGGATGGGCAATTTGGTGGCAATTGGAGCTTTAGAATTTACAAACTTTTAAGGTGAATGTTTTGGATTAAGGCCATCAATCTTGAGGATTTCAGGAAATGATTTATTATCCGTTAATGTTTTAAATTTTGAAAGCTTTGGGAGTCGATTGTTCTATTATGGGGTGCAAGTTATTTGATCTTAGAAATCCCAGAAGATGTTTCTTATTTGATTTAAGATGTTAGAATTGCAGAGTTGAAGCGCTGATTTATAATAAGATTTGAGTTCTTAGTTTTGCAAATTTAGTGTAATAGCTTGATTTACTCTGGTGAGTGATTAGCTTGTAACCATTAAAATGGGGTTGATATAAATTGAGTTATTGATATGGAAAAATTTGTAGAGAGTATTTCTTTGAGGATTAAAGGTAATGATCTAGCTTGTGTATTTTTTTGGATTGAGGATGTTGACCTAGTTCATTTGTTTTTCTGAGGATTGAAAATATCGATCTATTTTGAAAAATGATTGTTTTAACTTGAGGTTGTAATGGTAGGTTTAAAATTTGATCCATATCAATTTTAAGGAAAATAGATTGTACATATTTAGGAAAATGATATTTATTGATTCAAAGGTTATAAGTCCATCAAGGTGTTGGAAATAGTAGACTATATGTTGGTATTGGATGTGATTGGATTTGAGGCTTTATGATCCATAAACTTTTGGGAATGGATTATTAGCAGGTTTAAGGTCAATCTCGGTACAAACTTTAAGCGATAGCTATTTGTTGATTTTAAGGATATAGGTTGAGTAGATATAGGAATGAATCATGTTGATTTGCGGATATAAGTCCAGATGATGGAAATAGTAGTAATGGATTACTTGTACGTTGGAATGACTATTGGTTTTGGCTAAGGATGTATGATATCGACGCGTGATAGTGGTGAATCGATTGGAGTGTTCAGTCGAAGCATATTACTCAATGGAATGTTGGTTGGCAATAATTGTTATGATTACCTTAAGGAATTTAGTTGTGAATTGAGGTCGTATAGGAATTTAAATTTCTGGAGGCTACACTCTACTTTGGAGATCGGGCATCCAATTGGAGGAATTATGAACATTGTTGTTAATTTGGAAAGATATTGTTGGGTTTCCATGTGTGATGTATGATAGAATCTTGGAAGTTGAAACTTAGACATCAACGGTGGGTAGCATAACCATATGTATGAGGTAATGAAGCATTAGGATCCAGGAGTGTCGTTCAATAGTTTTTGATGGATTGAAGATTTAAATAGTATGGCCTGTCTTGAGGTTTATTTGTGATGTACGATTGAATGAATTAGAAGTTTTAATACTAGAGTGTTTGAGAGTACAAACAGGTGGATGAGTTACTTGGAGAGTTTCGATTATGTCTTGGTAAGGTCAACAATAGTTTATAGTGAGTTTAGTCACCGTCAGATTAAGTGATATTCCGAATGTAGGTAATGAGCTTGAAAGTGTGGGATGTCGGGTAGAAGTTATAGGCGCTCTTGTTGGTTGGCCGGGAAGGACTTGAGGCTTTTTGGATACGCTCCTTATCTTTAGATGAGACAGGTGTATTTTGGGATGATGTTATGTGTTTTCAATTTAGGGCATTGAGGTTGATTAGTATCGATTTCTGTCATCAATCAATGGATGTATTTTTATAGAATGTTGATTTTGATTAAGGCAGCAAGAGCCAAATGAGGAGTGAGTGATAATTCGTGGTTTTTGGAGGTATATTATTTTCTATCGAAGTGGGGTAAATGATTTTCATGTTTTCAGCTGTTGAGTTAGCTTGTACTCAATGGTCTTGATTTATAGGGACATAGTCTTTTTGCATTTTGGCGAGTTATCAGAGTGTGCACGGAAGCGTGATTTTTGAAAATAATTAGGTAATCAAATTTTGTACTGATTTTGAGGAATTAGTGGTGACTTGAAGTTTTAGTAAGAAATTGATCATTTGGTTGTACAAATTATGCCGATTGATTGTTTATTTTGGAAGTGACTACTAGGTTACCAAGATATAGTATACAATGAAGGTTTCGATGATATAGCATGATAGTTGATTGAGGTTAATACAATTCATTCTAAGAAGTAATAATTATTAGAATTTACTTGGGTGCGGTTTTGAGGTTCTTATGGATATGGTGATTCCGGTTTGCGTGGCCGCTTTAGGAGTTCTATACGCAATGCATCGCCGGGAGACTAGTGCGACTATGATGGAATTGCCTATAGGAGTATATTTGGGGAGAGCATTACTCATGCTTGTTTGTGAATGGTTGATGGCATGATTTTCTCAAGTATACTCTGAGTTGTATCTTGTATCCTACTTGGAGCTGATGTTTGACCTCACAAATTTCGAGGACGAAATTTATTTTAAGGGGGGAGAATGTGATACCCCGTTTTTACGTGTATTTTCACTGAATGAGTATTTTAATTTAATTAAAATAATGGTTCTTTTATTTTAAATTATCGAATTTAATTGGATTTATTTTAGTGGTGAAAATTATTTTATAGAGCTTTCTTAATATTAATTATTGTTTTGAGTTTAAATTGCTGTTTAATTTATTTTAGTTTGTTTTTTTATTTAAAATTAAATTGTTAGTTTTTACTAGTTATTTACTATAATTTAGTTTTATGTTGTATTTAAATTATTTTATTTGATTTATAGCTTTTAAAATTGTTTTCGATGGATCAATTTTTGGACTCCAGAGGTGAGGACTGAACCTCATTTTTTTCCTTCCTTTTTCTTTTCTCTTTTTCTTTTTCTTTTTCTTTCTTTTCTTCTTTCTTTTCTTTCTTCTTCCGATTTTCCCCCAGCCCGTGCGAACTCTCTCTCTCCTCCCCTCCACGCCATTTCCTTCGTCTGGCCCCAGGATCGTTGTCGTGCCGCCGTGCACTACACCGCCCCCACCACCCTCTTCCCCACCTGCCGGTGCACCTCCCCACCAAATTTCAGCCTCAACCGAGCCACCGTTAAGCCGCACGCGCCCCACCAAGCCGCAGCCCAAAATCATCCCCACGCCGCTGTCGTGTAACCACCGGCCACCATCTCTTCACCACTTCATCAACGACCTCTTGCTGTCCTAACCCACCCATTTCCGGCTCCGATCTGTCGCCAGAGTAGCTCCCACGAACTCACTTTCCGTTTTGGGTAATTTGATCTTCTACCGCCGTTTTCGCCGCCACCCACGGCCAACCTTTACTTCCACTAGCTTCATAAACACCTCTAAGTTATTCCCTATCAATCACAAGCCTTGGTTTGTCCCCGTTCAAAAGTGGGTATTTTACAACCCACGGCCACAGTGTTTTTACACTGTTACATTGCTTTTTCTTCACTGTTTGCAGCTCGTTAATCCTTCGAAAATTATCAAATAGTGCTGTAAGTATTTTCTAAACTCCATTTTAGATTTAAATATATTATTGCTTATACAATAAATTGTGACTTGTTGGTTATTCCGGACTAAGTCTGAGGAGTCGGGAGTCGGATGGATTTGAGTACGGAGTTGATTGTTTGTTGTTGATGTTGATAATTGTTGGTTATTTTGTGTCATATCATTTGCATTGCACGGTGCCTGCATTTACAGGTGTTGGTTATTGAAAACTGGGTTTTCATGCATAAATGGATTTTCGGATGCGTGTGTATCACGACCCCAAGCCAGGATGAGATATTATCTCGGTAAAGCTCCTCTGGTCACTCAGGAGTGGATAATACTAAGTGACATCCCCTGGGTTGTCGCTGGGCGATGACTGGATCGCACGATACGATAACGCTATCGTGTCGATTCCGTGGTCCCTTGGCTGGCAAGGACTAGAGGATGCCTGGTCCAAATACGCGCTGGGCGCGAGACTGGGATCGTTCGTTTAGATGTCACATGCGTGGTCATTACTTGCGGTGTGGCATAGTAGCCAGAGTGTGCGGATGATCCCTATGGGAGATCATGGTGCATGCATTAATTGGAATTGATTTTGGATATTGGATATGGGCTATTTTCTGGGAAAATAACGAGGTTTTGTCAGATGATATTGAGATCCATTTTCTGGAAAAATGGTGGTTTGTGGTTTAGGTCATTATCTGGGATAATGACGTGGACTTGTTTTTAAAGGATATGTTTTGGGCCAAAATGGGATTTTGGCGTGCGTGGTAAAAATGTGGTTTTTGGGACATGTGCATTTGGCATTTATTCATGCATATTGTTGAGTGTAATGTATTTTTATCTTGTGGCGTTTGGATTATTACTTACCTGCAGCACCATTTTTGGTACCGTAGATTTTGGTGCAGAGGTTGAGGAGGAGGAGGAGGCTGAGCCCGAAAAGGCGGCTCCGCCGGAGTTTTGACTTGAAGTGGTTACCTATGAAAAATATCTTTAAAGGTTTCTATGTTATGTAATTTGGATTTGAAATAGTGGTGAATTTGTAATATTTTATTACGTGTGTTTTAAGTTAGTTTGTATTTAAACAAAATTCTAGTACTTAGTTATGAGACTTTATTATCCATTGCGTGGTTTTATTTTTTTAAAACATGTTGCATGTGCACACACTTGGCACTTAACGATGGGATGTGTGACCCGTGTTGTCATTGTCTTGATGCCTTAATTTCCACTTGTCCGTACGTGAGAGTTGAGGGCGTCACACTAGGCATCCTCTAGTCCCCGCCAGCCAAGGGACCACAAAGTCGACACGACAGCATTACTGTATCGTGCGATCCAGTTGTCGCCAAGCGACAACCCAGGGGATGTCACTCAGTATTATCTACTCCTGAGTGACCAGAGGAGCTTCACCAAGATAATACCCCATCCCGGCTTGGGGTCGTGATACACACGCACCCAAAAATCCATTTACATTTGAAAACCCAGTTTGTAATATCCAACACATGTATATGCATGCACCGTGCAATGCAAATGATATGACACAAAATAACCAACAATTCTCAACATCAACAATAAACAAACAACTCCGTCCTCAAATCCATCCGACCCCCGACTCCTCGGAATCAGTCCGGAATAACCAACCAGTCAATAAATTTATTGTAAAAGCGATAATATATTTAAATCTAAAATGAAGTTTGGAAAATACTTACAGCGCTATATGATAATTTTTGAAGGATCAACGAGCTGCAAACGGCGAAGAAAAAGCAACGTAACAGTGTAAAAACACTATAGTCGTGGGTTGTAAAATACCCACTTTTGAACGGGGACGAACTAAGGCTTGAGATTGATAGAGAATAATTTAGAGGTGTTTATAAAGATAGTGGAAGTGAAGGTTGGCCGTGGGTGGCGGCAAAAACAGTGGTAGAAGGCCAAAATACCCAAATCGAAAGGTGAGGTCGTGGGAGCTGCTCCGGTAACGGATCGAAGCCGGAAATGGGTGGTTTAGGACGGCAAGAGGTGGAACGACGGCTGCGGAATGGCCAAAAATTCGTGCGGCTTGGAGGAGTTCATGGGGGCAAACGGCGGCTCGGATGGAGGTAAAATTTGGTGGGAATGTGCGCCGGTCGGAGGGGAAGAGGAAGGGCCGGGCGGTGTAGCACACGGCGGTGGCAGCGGGTGGTTCTGGGTGGACGAAGGAAACGATGGAGGGAGGGGGAGGGGACATCGCACGGGCTGGGGAGAAATAAGGAGGAGGAAGGAAAAAAGAAAGGAAAAGAAAGGAAAAAGAAAAAGAGAAAAAGAAAATATGGGGAAAAGAAATTAGGTCCACTCCTCACCTCTGGAGTCCAAAAACTGATTCAACGAAAACAACTTTAAAGCTATAAATAAAAGAAAATCATTTAAACACAACATAAAGCTAAATTATAATAAATAACTAGTAAAAGCTAACAACTTAATTTTAAATCCAAAAACTAGCTAAAATAAATTAAACAGCAATTTAAACTCAAAACAATAATTAATATGAAGAAAGCTCTACAAAATAAATTTTACAATTAAATAAATCTAATTAAAATTCGATAATTTAAAATAAAAGAACCAATATTTTAATTAAATTAAAATACTCATTCAGTGGAAGTACACGTAAAAAGGGGGTATCACACCATTTTTCCAAAAAATGGCGCAATCATAAAATCCACCATTTTTATAGAAAATGGTTCACATATACAATAAAAATTGCAATTTTTCCATAAAATGGCTCATTAACTAATTAACACTATAGGTAAGAATCGCAGGCGGGACTCCACCACCATCCTTACCGGGTGTACTGTAGGCGAGAATGACAGGTAAGACTACCACCATCCCTGCTTACCGCCATCCCTACAGCTCCCACTGTAGGCGAGAATCGCTAGCATGACTACTACCATTCCTGCTTACCACTATCCCTACCGCATGCACCGTAGGCGGGAATCATAGGCGCAACTCTACCACTGTCCCTACAATAATCGTTAGCGGGACTACTACCATTCCTGCTTACCACCATCCCTACAGTTCATTTTTCCTCTTTTTCAATCTATCAGAGCACTATTGGCAGGAATCACTGGCAGGACTCTATCACCATCCCTACCGCGTGCACCACAGGTGGGAATCAGAGGTAGGCCTACCATCATTCCTATTGCATGCATCGTAGGAGAGAATCACAGGTGGGACTCTATCATTGTCTCTGCTTACCACCATTCATACTGTTCATTTCTCATCTCTTTCAATCTATCATAACACTATAGGGGGAATCACAGGCGGGACTCTACCACCATCCCTACCGCATGCATCCTATGCTGGAATCACAAGCAGGACTACCACCATCCTTACTTACCACCAACCTTACAGCTCCCACTATAGGTGGGAATCACATGTGGGACTACCACTATCCCTGCTTACTACCATCCCTACTACATGGACCATAGGTGGGAATTACAGGCGGGACTCTACCACTGTCCTTGCTTACCACAATTCCTATAGTCTCTTTTTCCTCTCTCTCAATCCCTACCAATCATTTATTGCAAATCAACCCAAATTCCTTTCTCGCATGAAAACCTAATTTTTATGTATAGCGTATAAATATGAATGCCATAATGCAATAAAATCATGATGTCAAACACAACATAATACATACAAGCACAATTCATCTCGATAAACAAACCATCCTCAAATCCAACCAACTATTTGAGCTGGAAAATTGCATATTTTAGCTATTTAAAACCAATTTATTTCAATTGCTTCATGATATTATTATTAGTTTTAGATGGAAAAATAGTTAATAAGCATAAATCTGAGTTGTGATTTTTAACTGACTAATATCATGTTTATGCTTAATTTTATAACTATGATTTAATTGGACAATATTTCCTCACATATATAATATAATTTTTTTATAATTTTTTTTCCTTTTTAAATTATTTCGAGTGTTATTTCCTTATTTTCAGTTTAAATAAAATTCAAAAGAAAATCCGATTCTGAGCCACAACGCATGCTATATGAGTTTTTCAAAGCGGTGGATTTGGGCAACTGAAAATATTGAAAGAATTGTCGGCAAAGAATGAAAATCATGGAGCACGTCGAATGAAGAAAAAAAAACTGCTATTCTACAGAAATCGTTCCGTCGGCAATTGTTATTTTTTCATCTTTTGGGGAAAATTCTTACCAAAAGGGGAGCAGACGTGAAGAAAAAAAAAACTTACGGACGGAAGAAAAGAAGGGGCTGAGACGGACATAAAACGGCAAACAAGAAAAAAAAAAGAGAAACGAAGAAAACAAAAGAGGTTGAAGTTAGATGCGTTCAGAGGCAAGAATTACAGAAGAAATAAAAAATAAAAAGGAAAGAGTTGAATGTGAAACGTGGACGGAAAGAGACGTAAAAGAGAGTTGTCGTCGGCTTGAGAGAGTTGAAGTTCAGCTGGTGTTACGGAAAAAATAAAAAAAATAAATAAAAAGGAAAGAAAAAAAAAACACATGTTGTCAATGTTTACGGCAAGGAGAAGCTTTCGGTTGGAGGTGGCTTGAGAGAGTTGATGTGGGAGAGTTTTTTTTTCTTCAGCTTGGGAGAGCTGAACGTGGCTTGTAATTGGACAGCGACAAAATTTTCAATATTAACGGAAAGCAAGAAGACCGAAAGTAGGAGAAGACAGATACCAAACCGAAAGCAAAAGAGGGGAGTTTTACGGAACTTACGGAGGTTTTTCGTTGATGTGGAAAAGAGAAATGGAAAAGAGTGACTTGGATTAGAGGGAGTACATCGTGGAAGTCTATAAAAAGGAGAGTTAGGTGCTGCTTTTAGAAGGGAGGGGGACTTCCCAACCTGGCTGGAGTGAGACTTGGCTGGGAGGTGGAAGGGAACCAGAGGGTTACGTGGTGGAGAGGAGTAGATAGGAGGGTTGGGAAAGAAAGGGGCGAAAGGTGAGAGACGTGCAAGGACTGGGCTGGAGATGAGGAATTAACGGACAGAAAACGATGGACGTGGGGAGTGAATGAAAGAAAAGAAAAAAAAAATACAGAACAGAAAAAATAAAGAAGAGAAAAATATAGGCGCAAGGAGAGACAGAAACGGTGAAGCTTACGTTGGAGCTTCAGACGGAGGAGGTTTGCGGGAGGCAAGTTTACGTGAGGAGCTGTGGGTGTTGAACGAAGAGAAAGAGCTTCAGACGGACAGAGAGGATTTTCGTCTGGCTCTTGGGAAGCTTGGGACGAACAGGATAGACAGGATGTTGACGATTATGGAAACCAGGTGGGAGCTGAGAGGAAGGAACGGAAGAGCTGGTTTGCAGTTCGGTAGATGCCGAACGGAACTCCAGTTATTTACGGAAAGGAGAGGGAGTTTTCAAGTCTCATTTTCTCTTCACTTTTATGTTTTTATGTTGTTTTATTGTGTTTTATTTTAATATAATCATGAACAATGTTTATTTTATTTTTATAGCACTTGTAATAAATATGTTTGGCTAAATTTACAACACCTAAGGTTAGAGGTGAAGTTTAATGCTTTGAAAATTATTTTCGGATCGACGACAAATTTGTTTTGCGAGCTTGATCGATCGAATGATTTTATTATTGGATATTTTGGTTATCTATATATTTTTCTTGATTTATTGTGATTTTCGAATACAGTGAATGCTGGAGAAATCCCTGTGATAATCAAATAGNTTGGATATTTTGGTTATCTATATATTTTTCTTGATTTATTGTGATTTTCGAATACAGTGAATGCTGGAGAAATCCCTGTGATAATCAAATAGATTTGTAAGCGTTTGAATCATCAATCGCTCACGTTCAATCATTAGTAATTATTTTTCCTTGATCTTAAATGCTAAATCTTCCAATTAAACGGAATCATTATTCTAGTTTAATTGAAGTAATTCGTTCGGAAAAAATATTTTAAATTATTAAACGGATCCTCGAAACCTTAGTCATTTTCCGTATCAACACAGCTTATCAATTTAGTATTTTATTTTCATTTGTTTGAGAGAATTTTTCACATAAGTCAATCCCTGTGGATTCGATCCTGTAAGGTACTACAACACCTGTATACTTGCAGGTAAAACTGCACTAAATTTTGGTTCCTTAATTTGAGTTAAAGTTTAGGCGCAACAAGTTTTCGGCGCCGTTGCCAGGGATTGCAACGTGTGATAATTTCTTTCAGGAAAGGAAAAATATATTTTAGTAATCTTTTGCTAATTTTCTCGTATTCTCTTTTTGCAGGTACGATTTTTTTTTTCGACGAAAAATGGATCAAGAAACATTGCTTTCATATTTGTATCATTTGGTAATCTCGTTCCAAAACTTTTTATTTTACTTTCTTGCTTGTTTTTATTTCTTTTGCTTTTTGTATCTTCTAACTTTGATAGAAATTTACTCCCTGTGCGCACTCGAGTATTTCAGGTGACATCTTTCCTCTTTACTTTTTCGTTTCAATATATGTTCTACAGTGTTTATCTTGCTTCAATTCATGCCTGCATAGCATATGTCGTCGAACATTCATTTGCTGAACATTGAGGACAATGTCAAATTTAGTTGGGGGGAGGGTTTTCTGTTGAAGTTTTCTGTTGAAGATGTGTTAGTACAAAATAAAAATAAAAATTGTGAGGTGTATTGAAACATAAATGATTAACACACACTTCTGGAATTTTTGTGAAATTTGAGTATCTTGGTGGAGTAGTTGAGCGGAATTATTTTGTGAAGATTTATTTTCAACCCTAAGCATAGAGTATGACTTATGATGCATCACATTTTGTTGAAGAGTGACTTGAAACACCGGGAGGGGATATTTACAGAAATGAGAATTAGTATGATTTATATAGAATGAATGGCAAGTTTTGAAAGAACATTTTTCATATGCTTACACTCGTAGTGTTCCTCACTAACGTTCATTGATTTAAAATAAGAGAAGTAAACTGCAGGACTACCGAGCCATGGCAAAAAGAAAAGAAAAGAAAAAAAAAAGGATGTGAAAAAAAGAAAAAAAAAAGACGAAGAAGAAATAAAGGCGGCTCAGTGAACTTTCCTAAGTAAAAAGGGCTAAAAACAGTTACCCAAGACTTTGGGGGTTGAGTGTCCAACCTTTAAAAACAGAGCTGGCGTGAAAACTACTAGTCCCTTAGGCTTTGAGGTAGTTAGAATCAATAATGATTAATCTTAAGGTTGAAAAATCCTTTGATAAATCATGCTTATTAATGAGGAACACACAGAGGTTTAGCCACACACACATATCTGAGTTCTAAGACATTTGCCCCAATTCTATGTGAACAATTGTTGAGACTTTTCTTGTGGATACAACTCCTAGTGTTGAGTAGTCACGAATCAATTTTTTGTGAGAATTCAGAATTATGTTTGATTGTTTTCGTTTGAATTTCGAGCTTTATGCAATGTTCATCTCAATTAATTTTCACTATTTTGCTCAAGGATTAGCAAAAAGCTAGTTGGGGGGGTGTGTTTGAGCTGGAAAATTGCATATTTTAGCAATTTAGAAGGGAGGGGGACTTCCCCTCCTGGCTGGAGTGAGACTTGGCTGGGAGGTGGAAGGGAACCAGAGGGTTACGTGGTGGAGAGGAGTAGATAGGAGGGTTGGGAAAGAAAGGGGAGAAAGGTGAGAGACGTGCGAGGACTGGGCTGGAGATGAGGAATTAACGGACAGAAAACGATGGACGTGGGGAGTGAATGAAAGAAAAGAAAAAAAAAATACAGAACGGAAAAAATAAAGAAGAGAAAAATATAGGCGCAAGGAGAGACAGAAACGGTGAAGCTTACGTTGGAGCTTCAGACGGAGGAGGTTTGCGGGAGGCAAGTTTACGTGAGGAGCTGTGGGTGTTGAACGAAGAGAAAGAGCTTCAGACGGACAGAGAGGATTCTCGTCTGGCTCTTGGGAAGCTTGGGACGAACAGGATAGACAGGATGTTGACGATTACGGAAACCAGGTGGGAGCTGAGAGGAAGGAACGGAAGAGCTGGTTTGCAGTTCGGTAGACGCCGAACGGAACTCCAGTTATTTACGGAAAGGAGAGGGAGTTTTCAAGTCTCATTTTCTCTTCACTTTTATGTTTTTATGTTGTTTTATTGTGTTTTATTTTAATATAATCATGAACAATGTTTATTTTATTTTTATAGCACTTGTAATAAATATGTTTGGCTAAATTTACAACACCTAAGGTTAGAGGTGAAGTTTAATGCTTTGAAAATTATTTTCGGATCGACGACAAATTTGTTTTGCGAGCTTGATCGATTGAATGATTTTATTATTGTATATTTTGGGTATCTATATATTTTTCTTGATTTATTGTGATTTTCGAATACAGTGAATGCTTGAGAAATCCCTGTGATAATCAAATAAATTTGTAAGCGTTTTAATCATCAATCGCTCATGTTCAATCATTAGTAATTATTTTTCCTTGATCTTAAATGCTAAATCTTCCAATTAAACGGAATCATTATTCTAGTTTAATTGAAGTAATTCGGTCGGAAAAAATATTTTAAATTATTAAACGGATCCTCGAAACCTTAGTCTTTTTCCGTATCAACATAGCTTATCAATTTAGTATTTTATTTTCATTTGTTTGAGAGAATTTTTCACATAAGTCAATCCCTGTGGATTCGATCCTGTAAGGTACTACAACACGTGTATACTTGCAGGTAAAACTGTACTAAATTTTGGTTCATTAATTTGAGTTAAAGTTTAGGCGCAACAAGTTTTTGATTTATTACAAATGCTATAGAAATAAAATAAACATTGTTCATGATGATATTAAAATAAAACATAATAAAACAACATAAAAACATAAAAGTGAAGAGAAAATGAGACTTGAAAACTACCTCTCCTTTCCGTAAATAACTGGAGTTCCGTTCGGCGTCTACCGAACTGCAAACCAGCTCTTCCGTTCCTTCCTCTCAGCTCCCACCTGGTTTCCGTAATCGTCAACATCCTGTCTATCCTGTTCGTCCCAAGCTTCCCAAGAGCCATACGAAAATCCTCTCTGTCCATCTGAAGCTCTTTCTCTTCGTTCAACACCCACAGCTCCTCACGTAAACTTGCCTCCCGCAAACCTCCTCCGTCTGAAGCTCCAATGTAAGCTTCACCGTTTCTGTCTCTCCTTGCGCCTATATTTTTCTCCTTTATTTTTTTCGTTCTGTATTTTTTTTTTCTTTTCTTTCATTCACTCCCCACGTCCATCGTTTTCTGTCCGTTAATTATAACTATGATTTAATTGGACAATATTTCCTCACATATATAATATATTTTTTTTATAATTTTTTTTCCTTTTTAAATTATTTCGAGTGTTAATTCCTTATTTTCAGTTTAAATAAAATTCAAAAGGAAATCCGATTCTGAGCCACAGCGCATGCTATATGAGTTTTTCAAAGCGGTGGATTTGGGCAACTGAAAATGTTGAAAGAATTGTCGGCAAAGAATGAAAATCATGAAGTACGTCGAATGAAGAAAAAAAAACTGCTATTCTACGGAAATCGTTCCGTCGGTAATTGTTATTTTTTCATCTTTTGGGGAAATTTCTTACCAAAAGTGGAGCAGACGTGAAGAAAAAAAAAACTTACGGACGGAAGAAAAGAAGGGGCTGAGACGAACATAAAACGGCAAACAAGAAAAAAAAAAGAGAAACGAAGAAAACAAAAGAGGTTGAAGTTAGATGCGTTTAGAGGCAAGAATTACAGAAGAAATAAAAAATAAAAAGGAAAGAGTTGAATGTGAAACGTGGACGGAAAGAGACGTAAAAGAGAGTTGTCGTCGGCTTGAGAGAGTTGAAGTTTAGCTGGTGTTACGGAAAAATAAAAAAAATAAATAAAAAGGAAAGAAAAAAAAAACACATGTTGTCAATGTTTACGGCAAGGAGAAGCTTTCGGTTGGAGGTGGCTTGAGAGAGTTGACGTGGGAGAGTTCTTTTTTCTTCAGCTTGGGAGAGCTGGACGTGGCTTGCAATTGGACAGCGACAAAATTTTCAATATTAACGGAAAGCAAGAAGACCGAAAGTAGGAGAAGACAGATACCAAACCGAAAGTAAAAGAGGGGAGTTTTACGAAACTTACGGAGGTTTTTCGTTGATGTGGAAAAGAGAAATGGAAAAGAGTGACTTGGATTGGAGGGAGTACATCGTGGAAGTCTATAAGAAGGAGAGTTAGGTGCTGCTTTTAGAAGGGAGGGGGACTTCCCCTCCTGGCTGAAGTGAGACTTGGCTGGGAGGTGGAAGGGAACCAGAGGGTTACGTGGTGGAGAGGAGTAGATAGGAGGGTTGGGAAAGAAAGGGGAGAAAGGTGAGAGACGTGCGAGGACTGGGCTGGAGATGAGGAATTAACGGACAGAAAACGATGGACGTGGGGAGTGAATGAAAGAAAAGAAAAAAAAAATACAGAACGAAAAAAATAAAGAAGAGAAAAATATAGGCGCAAGTAGAGACAGAAACGGTGAAGCTTACGTTGGAGCTTCAGACGGAGGAGGTTTGCGGTAGGCAAGTTTACGTGAGGAGCTTTGGGTGTTGAACGAAGAGAAAGAGCTTCAGACGGACAGAGAGGATTTTCGTCTGGCTCTTGGGAAGCTTGGGACGAACAGGATAGACAGGATATTGACGATTACGGAAACCAGGTGGGAGTTGAGACGAAGGAACGGAAGAGCTGGTTTGCAGTTCGGTAGACGCCGAACGGAACTCCAGTTATTTACGGAAAGGAGAGGGAGTTTTCAAGTCTCATTTTCTCTTCACTTTTATGTTTTTATGTTGTTTTATTGTGTTTTATTTTAATATAATCATGAACAATGTTTATTTTATTTTTATAGCACTTGTAATAAATATGTTTGGCTAAATTTACAACACCTAAGGTTAGAGGTGAAGTTTAATGCTTTGAAAATTATTTTTGGATCAACGACAAATTTGTTTTGCGAGCTTGATCGATTGAATGATTTTATTACTGGATATTTGGGTTATCTATATATTTTTCTTGATTTATTGTGATTTCCGAATACAGTGAATGCTTGAGAAATCCCTGTGATAATCAAATAGATTTGTAAGCGTTTTAATCATCAATCGCTCACGTTCAATCATTAGTAATTATTTTTCCTTGATCTTAAATGCTAAATCTTCCAATTAAACAGAATCATTATTCTAGTTTAATTGAAGTAATTCGGTCGGAAAAATATTTTAAATTATTAAACGGATCCTCGAAACCTTAGTCTTTTTCCGTATCAACACAGCTTATCAATTTAGTATTTTATTTTCATTTGTTTGTGAGAATTTTTCACATAAGTCAATCCCTGTGGATTCGATCCTGTAAGGTACTACAACACCTGTATACTTGCAGGTAAAACTGCACTAAATTTTGGTTCATTAATTTGAGTTAAAGTTTAGGCGCAACACCAACCCCTATACTCCTCAAACTCCAAGTCCAACACAACCAACCAACTGCAAAAAAGATGTTCTTGCAACAATATAATTAAATCTCAAGAAATTTATTAAAAAATTACTTACAATACTAAAATATAATTTTTGAAGGATCACAAAGGTGGAAGAGGCGGTGACCCAACAACACAATTGTGCAAATTGGACAAGGGTCGTGGGTCTCAAAAACTCAACTTTTGAACGGGGACAAACGAAGACTTAGAATGGCTTGGGATGAGCTTCAAGGTGTTAGTGAAGCTAATGGTGGTGGTGGTTGGCCGTAGGTGGCGGCTTGGGAGGTGGTTGGAGGCCAAAAAGTTCAAATTAGAAAATGCAATGGATGGGCTTCACCGATGGCGGATCGGAGCTAGGGAATGGTGGTTTTGTTGGTTGGAAGACCAACGGTGTTGTGGTGAAAAGCTGGTGGCCAATGGTGGCACCACGATGGCACAAAAACTCCCAACCCGAATGGGTTTCGCAGGGCCAGCAGGGAGAGAGAGTGTGTGGGGAAGGGAGGCTGGGTGGGTAAGCTCTCCAGAGGGTGGGGGAGGTCGTGGGCTAGGCATTGTCACCAGATGGTGGAGCACTGTAGCAGGCTGGGGGCTAGAACTACACAAAGAGAAAGGGAGAAGAAGAGATCACGTGCGGGAGGAAAGAAACCAGGGGAGGGAAAAGAAAATGAAAGAAAGAAGAAAAGGAAAGATGAAAGAGCAAAAGGAAAAAGGAAAAAGAAATGGAAAGAAATAACTTCCAATCTTTTTAATCTGGGTTTGAAAACTAATCTAACAAAAATTAATTTCAAAATGGTGAGTTAAATAAAATTATTTAAATGCTGTGACTAAATAAATAAAATAACAAAATCCAACAATTAAACAATTTAAAATAAAGAGCAATTTAAATAATAGACAATATTTAATAACAAGAAATCTCATTAAATTAAATTTCATAGTTAAAAGTTTCAAAATAATACCACTTAAATCATCTAAAATTTAATAAACAAAGCCCATAATCTTAATTAATAAAATAATATACTTTGTTAAAATACAAGTAGATACGGGGAATCATAGTTTGGTTCGTTCAGATCCTAACCATCGTTTGATCTTATTGATGGCCATGATACAAGATTGAAAGTTTCATCTTCTTATTCTTCTGAGTAAGGAGGATCTTCCCCTTTAGGGGTGGTTTGTTAGCATGGAAGAATTGCATAAAGACTGGCAAAAGATTACTTTAAATGTTGAGGAAAGTAATGCACTCAACATTGAGGCAGATGATTTAGAGGATCTTTGTAGTTGTGAGAGGCATTGTTTGGTTGGTAGAGTCTGCATGGATTGGAAAGTGGGTTTGGAAGTTGTACGGTCTACTACACAAAAGGTGTGGAAAGTTGATCCTGTGGTTATCTTCAAGAATGTAAAGGAAAATGTTTTTGCTATTACGTTTTCATCAATTGGCGATAGGGATAGGATTCTGATTGGCCGTCCATGGCTTTTTGATAATGTTGTTTTTGTGTTAAGGCCCATTGATATGCAAGTCCAACCTCATCTTATGGATTTCTCCCATGAGATGTTTTGGTTGCAACTCCATAATTTACTTATGGCGTGTATGACCCATCGTATAGGAATACAAATCATAGAATCTGTTGGAAAGGTTTTAACAGTCGATATCCCTTTTGAAGGTCTTGTTTGGAGCAGTTGTCTGCAAGTGTTAGTGGAGGTTGACTTGTGTAAGCCGGTCACTCGAGGATGAACAAGAAAGTACAATGAGGCTAGTATGTGGATCCCTATCCAATATAAAAAAATTGCCAAAAATTTGTTTTTAGTGTGGTTGTACGTGGCATGGTGTGGAGGGTTGCCGGGAAAAATCTGGGGTGGGGTCTAAGAGTACTGCTCAGTTTGGTTGTGGGCTTTGTTTTTTGGTGGGCGGAGAGGCACTGATTTTCAGTCAGGGAACTACAACCCTGCTCTGCGGTATTCTACAAGCCTGCACGGCGGAATTGGGTGGCAGGAGGGACGGGTGGAAAAAACGGTTACTGGGTTGGCGGATGTGTCCCATGTTCAAGCGGACACCGTGGCTCCTGAAGTTGACGAGGATGAGTTTCTTTCGGCGGGAAATTTAACTAAAGGCCGGAATGTTTTTGGTTTGAACAAGGTTGGGGGTTCCGATTTAGGTGCACTTTTGAAAATGAGGGATGATTCAGTTATGCAACTTGCAGGTGTCGGTCCGATTTCATCCTCTCAGGATGGGCCGAGGCCCAGGCTTACTACTAGTCCAGTGAACTTAGCCCCAACCCAGGATAACAATGGTCCATCAGTTAAGGAGAGGACCGAAACAGAAACTAGCTTCATTACCCATTCTCTTGATCAAGCACATTCACCTTCTCCAGAGGTTCAAGTGGCGTTGTGACCCATATCTAAGACCCGAAGGGCTAGGTAGGGAGGAAATTGGAAGAGTAAAGTTTGCCTGTCTATTACTCGAGGTCAGTTACATTCTTCCTCCTCTAAGAGCATTGGCAATGGCCTAGCCATTGCCCAATGCAAATGAAAAATAGCGAGAAATCTGGATGAAATGAGCTGCAATGGCCTAGCTAAAAGGAAGAAGTTTAAGATTTATTGTACAGTAATTCTTCATGCCTCGCCAAGTCTGGCGAGCTACTGTGCCAGGACCAAATAATATTTTTATTATTTTCCTCTACCCGTTCCCCAGTCTTTCCCTCGCTTTCCAGTTTATCCCAGAATCACAACTTTCATTTTGCTCCGAACGAAAACACCCGTCCCTCTTCTTCACGCCGCAACCCCAAATTTCTCCACCGCCGACCTTCTCCAGCGGTCCCGTCGTCTCCGACCTCTCGAAGGTAACCTCTCTTTCTCTCTCTTCCTCGCTCTTCTCTCCCTCTTCTCTGTTGAACGCGTTGTGTCCATAGTGCCAAAACCCTCTTCTGTCCTCTTGTCCGATTTTTATTTTCTCTTCAACTGGCCGATTGAATCACATATTCCTTTGCAAAAGCATCGGCTTCATCAACGATCCACGCCGAAGGATCTTCTTCCTCCAAGATCTTCCACTACCGGATTGCTTTGCCGTGGGTAAATGCCTTGTATTTTTTCTTTCTTTTTTTTTTTTTTTTTTTTTTTTGAGGATGAAATGGTAGAATCTGATTCATTGTGTATAAAATATAATGACTGTGAAAATGATTGTGTAACTGATTGCTAAGGAAATGGGATGTTGATTACAGAAATCACTGTAAACGGTTTGTTAAAAGGTGCATAAATCACTCGTGTTAACATGTTCTTCTAGATTGTTGTAGTTTCATATTTTTGATAAATCATCATAAGCTGGTTGCCTTAGATTCATTTGGTTACATTGGTAATTTCTGGACTGTTGTAACTTGAATCAAAGGCTCATTTTTGTAATTTCTGGACTGTGTAAGGGCTGACTTGCCCAATGGTTATTTTTTCTATATGTTCATAAGATTTGGGGTTGTTGCTTGACATTGTTGTAGATGGAGGCATGACTGAAGATAAGGATGACTCAGCAATAATGTTGCATGGAGGTCCTTTTCTGCTTATTAATCCATTATTAGTGTTTCTTAGAGCTGTTGTGATTTGAGTCATTCTTAATAAATGTAGTTGTTTTTGCAGCAAATGGGGTAAAAAAGGTGTCATCTTCAATTATAGGACATGCGCCCTTCCATTCTAAGGATTCTCATGGTACTAGAGTGTTTGATTGTTTGATGCAAATTTACTCTTTTGATTTTGTTTTGTTCTTGCATCCAGGAGTTCTGATGTGTTTATGTTTCTCCGTGCAGTGAAGTTTAGCATTAAGTCCTTCAAGGTGCCTGACTGTAATGCACATCATAGACAAGTCCCCTTGTTCCAAGATAGTCTTTTTGCTACCTTCATATGGACTGACTGTAATGCGCTTTAAGGGGTCATCTGATGGATTTTCAACTTCCAAAGACTCCAATTTGCATACCTCTGTTTGATCTGATTCATCACTTGTTTCTCTTCTCTTTGATATCTCAACATCTTCAGTTTCATAGCTGTGAAGTCTGTACTTTAGTTTTTAACTTATCATCTGTTTTCTGCACACTTGAAGGAATTTTTGCAATCTCATCTGATATCTCAACATCTCAACTTCTCATAGCTGTGTGTTTTCTCTTGGTCTCTCATTTTTCTTATCCAATTCAGACATGATATAGTTCACATAAATTATGTGTTTGGTGCTCGTGTTTATGAATCTGTTTCTTAGCATGCTTTGTGAACTGTATTCTTATCTAGGATTTACAGGAAAATCTAGATAATTTCTCTTGCAAAATTCAGCCGCACATAAATAAGATGCAGTTCCTTCCCCCTTACATGAAAAAGACTAGGCTGTTACCTTGTCTTTTTATCGTTGTGGTTGATATTGTTTTGTTGATTTGTGTTGATCATTTGATTTCTAATCTGCCGAGTGCATCATAAGTATATGTTGATTTCTAATCTGCCGAGTGCATCATAAGGATATGTTGCACTCAACTACCATCAAAGTCTGAAATTATGGCCCTTAGCTTGAAATTTTAACCTTTGACATGATGTGGTGAGATTATGTTCAACAATTGCCAAGATGTGTCTATTTCAATATCTATTTCCAGCGCAGTTCCATTTTTATAATAATTTGAAGTTAAATAGTTAAATAATAATTTATTTAATAAAGTTATTAACTAATATATGAAGTGTATTTGTAAAAAAAAAAAAATTTAATATTATATTAATATATAATATTTTATTATTAATTAGACTTTAAAATAGCTAGTCCAATGTGGACTAATATATCTAGAAATCTATTTTAGACTTACATGTTACCATTCTAGCTAAATTATGGACTTGGCAATGGCTAGGCCATTGCCAATGCTCTAAGGAACGCTCTGTTGGATTGGCTCGTTGCGATGAAATGTTGAAGAGCCTTTTAAACGAAATAAGTGTGTGGGAACAGCTTTTGTGGACGTTCTAAATCAGTAATCGGCAGAGGCTGTTAAGCAACCCCGCCGGGGGCTATGAATCTCCTAGGTTGGAACTACCAGGGGCTTGGGAACCCCCGGATAGTTCATGATCTTTACCTGATGGTGAAGAGGAAGTCTCCTAAAGTATTGTTTCTGATGGAAACATTGCTTAGTTCTGCGAGGTTGGAAGGTCTAAAGCGAAAGTTGGGTTTCTCGGGTTGTTTCTCTGTGGAACCAGTGGGTAGAGGTGGGGGGGTTGGCACTACTTTGGAAGGAAGAGGTTTATCTGTTTATCTATAATTACTCTATGAATCATAATAGTGGTTGGATATAAAATTTTTATGGAGGAAGCAGGGTCCTTCTTATAGGATTTTATGGAGTTGTTGATGCTAACAAGAGGTCTTACTCGTGGGCTTTGATGAATAGATTGAACCCCAGGGATTCACCATCGATTCTCTTTCGGGATTTAACGAAATATTGTTGTCTGTTGAGAAGGTAGGGGGGCGGGAAAGGTCAGAAGTTCAAATGAGGGGTTTCAGATCTGCAGTAAAGTACAATGATTAATTGATGTGGGTTACAAGGGCAATCCTTTTACTTTGAGTAATAGGCACTTAGATGAGACTTTTACCAAGGAGAGACTTGATAGGGTTTTTGTTAACAAACTGTGGTCGTCTTGTTGTGGAAGGGTGGAGGTGGAGAGTTTGGTGGCAAGAAGCTCTGACCACCATCCTCTATTAGTTTCTACTTTTCCTAAATATGGTGGAGTTGGAAGTAGGAACAGAACTTTCAAATTTGAAGCTGGTTGGTCTCTTCATAGTGGTTGTCATAGAATTATTGAGGAAGTCTAGGGGGTAGGTTTCAGGGAAGATTTGTGCCAGGGGGTCTCCAGCTTACTCTGTCAAAGTGTAGTTTTGAACTATTAAAGTGGAGCAGAGTGCACTGTTCTGATGGTGAGAAACTTATTGCAGAGAAGTCAGAGGTCCTTCGGGATTTACAATATAGAGAAGGGGCTATTAATGGAGACCAAATAAGAAAAATCCAGCAGGAGGTTGGTCTTTTATTCGAACCAGAGGATCTTAAGTGGAAACAACGTGCAAAATAGAATTGGTACAAAGCTGGGGATCGAAATACGAGGTTTTTTCATCTTAGTGCTTCTTAGAGAAAGTGGAGAAACACGATTTTAGAAGTGAAGGATTCAAAGAGCAGAGTGCATACTGGCCAGGCTCAGCTACAGGTAGCTTTTTTTTTATCATTTCAGCAAACTTCTCACTTCTGTGGATCCATCCGTGCATGCTATAAACACTGCCCTATATGCTTTGGATAGTAGGCTTACAGTAGCCATGAATGAGGAACTGGATAAGCCTTTTGTGAGGCTACAAGATTGATGCAGCTCTTGTCCAAATGACCCCTTTGAAAGCTCCTGGTCCTGATGGGTTTGGCCTTTGTTTTTTCTAGCAGCACTGGAGTGTTGTGGGGGATCATGTAGCTAGTATAGTGTTAACTTTTTTGAATGAGGGCAGATTTGATGAGACTTTTAGCAAAACTAGCATAGTTTTAATTCCTAAAATGGAAAGGCCCTTATCCATTAGTGATTTTAGGCCAATAAGTTTACGTAACGTTGTGTATAAACTTATGGCTAAAACACTAGCAAATAGATTGAAGTTGGTGTTGCTTGAGTTCATTTCTTTTAATCAAAGTGCTTTTATCCCTGGTAGATTGATCTTAGACAATATTATAATTGCCTATTAGGCTTTGCATTCCATGAAAACTAGGCTTAAAGGTAGAAAGGGGAAAATGGCTCTAAAATTAGACCTTTCAAAAGCCTATGACAGAGTTGAGTGGCCTTACTTGAGGCCTATGATGGCTAGGGTTGGGTTTCAGTGCAAGGTGGATCCAAAAGATCATGCTATGTGTTACCTATGTGCGGTACTCTATTCTAGTTAATGGCCAATCTAGTAGCTCCATATCTCCTTCTCGTGGTTTAAGGCAGGGGAATCCTTTGTCCCCTTATCTTTTTCTTCTATGCGTGGAAGGTTAGTTGTCTTTAATTCAGACTGCAGAAATTAAGGGGAACATAACTGGAATGTGTGTAAGTAGGGGAGGGACTAGCATCAATCATTTGTTATTTGCATATGATTGTAAGTTATTTTGCAACAAGGGCCAGTTCTTAATGACATCTTCAAGGTATATGTAGATGCTTCAGGTCAACAGTTGAATATTCAGAAAACTTCACTATTTTTCAGCTCTAACACAACTAGGCAGTGTCGAGAAGAGTTGATTCAGGCTACTGGGGCGAGATTATGTAATGATGTTGACATATATTTGGGTCTTCCTTCAATGGTGGGGCGAGAAAAATGTAAAGCTTTCCAAAGTATAAAAGAGAGAGTGAGGGAGAGTTTAAATAGTTGGCAGAACAAGTTTCTATCCCAAGCTGGTAAGGAAATACTCATTTAGTCAGTAATCCAAGCAATCCCTACTTATGCAATGAGTGTTTTTAGGCTTCCAAAACAGTTGACTAGCACCCTTTCCAAAATGATGGCAAGGTTTTGGTGTGGTCACTTGCAAAATGAAAACAAGGTGCAGTGGAGGCAGTGGAAAGGTATGGGATCTCCTAAGGGACAAGGGGGGAAGGGATTCAGGGATATGGAACTCTTTAATCAGGCCCTTTTAGCCAAACAATATTGGAGATTACTTGTAAACCCTTCATCTCTTGTTGCTAGGGTCATGAAGGAAAAATATTATAAGAAAGAGGATTTAATGGCTGCTAAAATTGTGTGCTCTGCATCACTCATCTAGAGGAGCATTTCTGGGGCTGGGTACTTGGTTCAAGCTGGGCTAAGATGGAGAGTGGGTAATGGGGAACTCATTAAGATTTGGGGAGATAGTTGGCTTCCTACTCCATTTACTCATAAGGTGCAATCCCAGATTTCTTTTTTGCAAGAGGATTCTTCTGTTAATGAGTTGTTGGATGTTGCAGGGCATTGGAATGAACCATTAATTGATAAGATCTTCAATATGGAGGAAGTTGCAGTCATCAAGTGTTTACCAACAAGTAGTAAGGGCTCTAGTGATAAATTGTATGGGGGTCCTTCTTGAAATGGCCTTTTTTCTATCAAGTCTGCATATTTTTTGCAGTGTCAGTTAAATAGCTTTAAACTGGGAGAAACCTCAGCTCTTCAGTCACCATCTATTATATGGCATAAATTGTGGGGGTTACAGGTGCCAAATGGGGTTAAAGTCTTTATGTGGAAGGCACTTCATGAGGCTTTGCCAACCAGAGGAAACCTTGTGCAGAGAAAGATTATCAGAGATGGTTCTTGTCCTTTATGCAAACAGTTTGTGGAGACAAGTGGCCATGTGCTATGGAATTGTGTTGCTGCTCAAGATATTTGGTCTGATTCATGTAGTCCAGTGCAGAAAGCAGCCTCGAATGACTTACAGTTTTGAAATATATGGGAAGATTTGGTTATGAAACTTAATAAGGCTAAGTTAGAATTGCTTGCTTGTGTTTTTAGGAGGATCTGGTTTAGAAGGAATAAGGTTGTGTTTGATGATCAAATAGATAGTCCTAGCAAAGTGTGGCATACTGCTCAATTGGAACGGTCTAAATTTGCTTCTGCTCAACTTAGTTCTCATGTTTCAGTTGCTGCTCGACCTGCTTCTACTACGAATGTGAAATGGAGAAAAAGCCAGGTTATGGGTGGTTTAAGATTAATTGGGATGCTGCCTATGATGAAAAGTTAAAGAGGATGGGAGGGGATATTGTTATAAGAGACTGGGAAGGTAAGCTGATGGCTGCTGCAGGTTGGTCCAAATCATTTATTTTAAACCCTTTACATGCTGAAGCATCTGTTCTGGAGAGGGCTACCACGCTAAGTCTTGACCTGGGTTTATCTCAGTGTTTATTTGAGGGGGATGCTCTAGTATTGATTAATGATGTCAAGGTAAGCAAGAAAACTGTTCCTGGTATGGACAGATTGTCGAGGATCTGAAGGGCTTCTTTGGTCAAAATTCAAACATGCAGTTGTAGTTTGTATCGCGGCAAGGGAATAATGCTGCACATCTTCTTGCAAAACTTGCTATGAGTTTTGACCAGGAAATGGTTTGGATTGAGGAGGGACCCTCCGATATTTTGCATTGTATTGGTTGTGAGCAAGTTGTAATGGATGTTTAATGTTATGCAATGATATGAATCTGTTTATTTAAAAAAAAATAAAAAATAAATAAAAAATAAAAAATAAAAAAAAAAGGAAAAAAAGTGGGAGCTTCTAGACGCCAGATATTTATTTCATTCGAGAAAGCCACATTGCCCATAATAATTGTTTAAAATAAATTGAAAGATTGATTGAAACAAAAGCTATATGTTCCTTTTTTTTTAATAGTTATGTTTTTCTAAAATTAAAAACTAGCATAAAAGTTTTTCCAGTTTTATTTTTTAACAAGGATTTTAACTAGGCATATTTTTTGTACGTGGTTATTGAAGGAGTATGGTTATGATGACATTCATGCGTTTGGTTGATGTCTAGCTATTCAATTCCATCTCTTGAGAACTATACTCATTTATCTAATCGTTTAAAACTCTTGACTTTTTGCTCTATAAGAGGGCATGTTACAAGTTTGGTATTAGATTCCAAGGTTATAAACAGATTTCAAGAACGAATATTACATAAAGCCATAAACAAAATTCAAGAACAAGTATATTTGGTTAATGTAGTATGCCTAGGAAAGCAAACACATGAAATCTATTGATGTGTCACAAACATGAAATTAATATTTGCAAACAAGCTTGAGTCTTTTACATTAGCGCCCCCCAATATCTTTGAGAAACTTTAATTTGATCTTGTTAAGTGTAGTTGAAATGGTTTTTGTGTCAATCCTCTGTTCAGGTGAATCTGTACAGCAACCCAAAGCTAATCCCATGGTTAATGATAAACACTCCTCCATAGCAGCATAATCACTTTTGTTTCTTAACAAATTTGCATCAATAACTTCAACTACTGAAAGGGATAACACAGAGGACTCCACTAATTTCTTCAAGCTCATTCCTTCGCTAAACATATCATCCGTGGGCTTCTTTTTTGTAAAAGTCTCCATCAATAAAATGCCAAAACTATACACATCCCCCTTGGTAGAGACAACTCCTTCAGATCCATATTCTACAAATTATAAGAAAATAATACAAAGAATCCAAGTGTGGAGTTCAATATGTTATGAAAAGAGAATAAATATGTATCCGCATATATACAATAAGAATGATTATAAAAAGGCATTTCACCTTACCTGGTGCCATATATCCAATTGTAGCAAGTGTCATAGTTTGTGTGAGAGAAACCCCATCACTTAGGAGCTTTGAAATGCCAAAATCAGAGATATGTCCAACCAAATCTGCATCCAATAGGACATTGTTTGGCTTCAAATCACAATGAACTATAGGTGTTGAATAACCAAGATGAAGGTATTCTAGTGCTGCTGCTACATCAATCATTATATTCAGCCTCTGTAACATATCCAAACAAAGGTTTTTGGAATACAACCACATCTCTAGGTTCCCATTAGGCATGTATTCTAGTACCAAGGTCTTGAAGTCCATGTTACTACAAGCACTGATGATTTTGACAAGATTTCGGTGTCGAATATTACATAATATCCCACATTCTATATCAAAACTTTTGAATGCTCCTTCTAATTGGAAATTTAAAACTTTTATTGCAACATTCGTACCATCTAAGAGTGTTCCCTTATAAACTGACCCAAAACTCCCCTCTCCAAGTATGTTGTTTGCTCTAAAACCTTCGGTTGCTTGTAGAACTTCGGGGTATGAAATTCTTCTCCATGTTGCTAAAGGTGATAGGTCTGCATCACCTGATAAGTTGGCATTCCTCCTCTGGCATAATCTTGTCCAGGCTAATGAAATGGATGATGCAAGCATTATTAGACCAATTGAAGGTAATATATACTTTAGTATTTGTGGAAAAGAAGCACCTCCTTTACATGGGGAAACTTGCAATCGACTCACACCGCAAAGTGCCTTGTTTGACATAAATGATGCAGCTGAGAAGTTTAAAAATGGTCCTCTTGTAGGAATTTCTCCTTGTAGTTTATTAAAGGAGACATTTAAATATTTAAGATATAAGAGGCCTTCTAAATACTTGGGAATCTGACCAGATAAATTGTTATAAGAAAGATCTAAGAACTCCAAGCTTACCAGTGCACCAAAATGTACAGGAATTGCACCTTCTAGTCGATTGAATGCCAGGGAGAGATTGGTTAGATCTTTGAGGTCACCAATCGTTACTGGGATACTACCTGAGAGTTGATTTGTTGACAAATCCAATATTCTCAAGACATTCATATTTCCAATCTCTAATGCAATAGGGCCACTTAGAGAATTTGTTGACAGGTCGAGCTCCAAAAGATATGAAAGCCTCCATAAGCTCAAAGGAATTGTAGAAGTCAATTGGTTATAGCTTAAGCAGAGAGCTCTTAAGGAAGTCATATTATTTAAGCATGCTGGAATATGTCCAGAAAGCTTATTATCATTTAAACCTAATCCAGACAAACTTCCTAAATGGCATAGGCTAGATGGGATGGGACCCTGTAGTCTATTGCCTCCAAAGTTCAAACTTGGAGCATGTGCAATCTTCGAATTGTAGTTGGAATAGATCCTGCCATTTCATTGTCGCCCATGGACAAAGCTATCAATGTACTTAAATTGCCAATACTTAGTGGAATGTTGCCCTTAATATTGCAATCACTTAGCTGAAGGCTTTCAAGTGAGAGAGATAAGTTTCCAATGGATTTAGGCAGAAAACCAGTAAGGTGATTGTTGTCCAAAACCAACTTTCTAAGATGTATGCACTTTTCCATATAAGACAAAAATCTCAATTCTGGAGAATCATTAGTCAAATTATTGAATCCTAGGTTGAGCCATTGGAGAAGCCTCAAATTACCGATCGTGTTTGGAATTGTGCCCGTGAATGAGTTCCAACTCAAGTCTATGAGAGTGAGCTGGGAAGCATTGGAAATAGAAATGGGAATTGTTCCTACAAGTTTATTCTCTTCAAGAATAAGCTGCCGAAGATTTGGAAGGAAGAGCCCTGCATTTGTTGGGAGATGGTCTGAGAGTTGATTCCCCTCCATTGCAATAACTTGTATTGTTGAGATATTGAAGATTTCAAATGGAATTGGTCCAGCAAAATTGTTGATTGAGATACTGAAAATCTCTAGGTTCAGCAGATTACCAATCTCACTTGGTATTGCACCTGCCATAATACGAATAGTGAGTGCATTTCTATTTTTTTATTTAAAAAACGTGTCGTTTATATATAGGTACAATGGGTGCAGATTACCATCTCACTTGGTATTGCAGTTTTCTTAATTAATCCGTGTCATTTATATATAGGTATAATATTAAAATGGGTTGGCAAATGGATCTGAAGTGACCATCTAGATTGACAACAAATGACTCTTATAATTATAAAATGGTAGGCATGGACAAGATACTTAAAATAAATGTTTCTGAATTCTAATTGACATTGTAAGCAAAAAGGGAGGGACTAAGAGAAGGATCAATATGGAATATAGTGGTGTTTGTCTAACTAATTAAAGGTTGTAATTGACTAAAATAAATTTAATAGATACCTTCAAAGTTGTTGTCACCAAGATACAACCCTGTAACCATGGTCAAATTCCCTGTCTCCGAGAGTAGCCTTCCTGTGAAATAATTCTTTGATAGGGATACAATTTGTAGATTTTTGCACTTGTGCAAAGCAGGTGGGAGTTGACCAGAAAACTGATTTCCAGTGATGGAAAAATATTGTATGTTGGGAAGATTATCAAACATCAACGTTGGTAGTGTACCAGATAGCATATTATCGCCGAGGTCGATGGCTTGCAGTGAAGGCATGTTGAAGAAAATAGAGGGCAACGAACCTGAAAGCTTGTTCGCTCCAAGAAAAATTCCTTGCAAGGAAGACATATTGAAGATAGAGGAAGGTATGGAGCCCGAAAGTTGATTGTATGAGTTGCAATGATGATATGTTCGATAAAAATGGTGGAATAGTACCCACGAAACTGTTACGATCAAGATACAGATATCGAAGTTTGGTTAGCAACCCCATCCACGAAGGGATTTCTCCGCTAAATTCATTAAATCCAAAGTCTAAGAATTCCAACTGGTGAAGACGAGACTATTCATTTGGAATTGTGCTATGAAAACTATTGTTTCCGATGTTTAAGCTCAGAAGAAATGAAAGATTTCTATTCAAAGGAATGGTACCTACGAAATTGTTACCATAAGGAATCAATTTTTGAAGCTTGGTACTAACTTTTCTATTTCCAATGCACTCTGTGTGGGCTTTCATTTGTGCATACTCAGGGTTTCGAGAATAATAAGGGGAAGATTCATATTCTGTTTCTAATCGGTTGGTCACCGGGTTTGCACAACCATACCACAGGGATTAAACATAAAATTCTGTTCTGATGTGATGTTTCAGCTATGCTATGCCAAAGGAATTTTGAAAAAGAATATTTTCTGAAACTTTTGCTCTAATATTTTTTATAACATGTTCTGATTCTGCATTCTGAAAGTAAAAGTATTTTTGTTTTGCATTCTGAACTATGTAAATGCTCATATTTACACACTAGTATATGTTATCTGCTTACTGAATTGTTGATAACCAACTCCTTTATCTCCATAACATTTTTTTAGATATTTTTTATGGTTCAGCTGGAGAACACGACTAGGAAGTACTGGAAAAGTTTGATGATCATATATGAATAGGTGCGAAGGGTACAAGTATTTTTGGAGGATCATGCTTTGTAAGTTTGACGGTTATTTCGATATATCGAGTTATGGGTAGTTCGAGTCTTTGTGGAGTTGTTACTCTATTTTTTGATTGTTTTGGTTAGTATTTCTGTAAAGGAAGATGGATATTTGGGTTGAGTAAATGAATTAATCTGTTATGGAGTTTTTTCAAATTTTATAGTTGTGATATTGGAGTTGATGTTTAGTAATAAAAGCTAACTCTCCGGACTTTCTAGATTGAGGCGTTACACTATTATGTAAACTCAAACATCTCACTAATGATTCTTCTCCGATTAATCCGTGATATGCATTCACCCATCAACACACAATAACACCTAATTTTTATTTCAACACTATTACTATCAACAAATGTTCTTAAGTACATAAACTGATATATAAACATCAACGCCATCAAATTAATTACAATTTATTTGTCAATCTCCTTGTCGGGTTGAATAACCCATAATCAAATCCTAGCCATTAAAAATAGCCACATCACATCTAAATTTTTTTTCTCGGAATGATTCAATTACTGAAGTCAACCCAAAAAGAGTAAAAGAGGGGCGAGTGGTTTGAGGGAGGAGAGTGAAAATATCTACAAAAACATCAACTGGGAAAATGGAACTCAGAATTTACCAAAAGATCACAATGTATAAACGAAGATTATCTTTACATCATAGACAATATTCAATCATTTGTGTGACGCCCTGACTTCCACGTACAAAAATGCAAGAATTGTGATGTCGGGATGATGACAACACGGGTCATGCACCCTAACAATAAGTGCTCCTAGTGTGTGTAACTTGCAAAAATGTGTAAAATAATATCGCAGCGTATGATTAAAAGTCAACCAATTAAGTCCCAGAAATGTAAATACACACAAACTAAAATAAAAGTATTTCAAAATATTATACAATTATCCAGCGAAAGTAAAGTAAAGACCAATATTTACATAACCAAAGAGTGATACATTTGACCCATGAAACAAAGTGATCACATGTCACTCCCCTGGTGGAGTAGCATCCTTAGGCTCTACATCATCATCTATATCAAAATCTACAATACAATAAACCGATACTGCAGAATATCGAATATCGTGAGATTATAAGTCTCAGGAAGTAATCAACCAAACAATCCAAAAGATAAAATATATTAATGCATCCAACAAACCTGTGTGCACGTGATGAAACATGTATGTGACCAAAAACTATTTCCCAAAAATAACCTCTCCATTTTCTCAGAAAATGGCTCAATCATTGAGAAAATGGTTCACATATCCATTTAATAAAAACAGACATTTTTCCAGAAAATTGCCTATTAACCAATTAACACTGTAGGCGGGAATCGCAGACGGGACTCTACCACCATCCCTACTGCGTGCAACATAGATGAGAATCAGAGGCAGGACTACCACCCTCCCTACCGCGTGTACCGAGGCAGGAATCACTGGCAGGACTCTACCAATGTCCTTGCTTACCACCATTCTTACAGTCTCTTTTTCCTCTCTCTCAATTCTTACCAATCAATTATCACAAATCAACCCAAATTCTTTTCTCATATGAAAACCCAATTTTTAAGCACAACGCATAAATATGCAAGCCATAATGTAATAAAAATCATGATTCCAAACACAACATAATACACGCAAGCACAATTCATCTGGATAAACAAAACATCCTCAAATCCAACCGACCCCCATACTCCTTGGACTCCAAGTCCGACACAACCAACCAACTGTAGAAAAATTGTTAGTGAAACAATATAATTAAATCTCAAGAAATTCTTTGCAAAGTTACTTACAATGCTAAAATATAATTTTTGAAAGATCACAGAGGTGCAAGAGGCAGCGGCATAGCAACACAATTGTGCAAATTGGACAAGGGCCATGGGTCTCAAAACCCCAACTTTTGAACGGGGACAAACGAAGACTTGGGGTGGCTAGGAAAGGGCTTAAAGGTGTTGGTGAAGCTAATGGTGGTGGTGGTTGGCCATGAGTGGCGGCATGGACGGCTGTTGGAGGCCAAAAAGCTCAAATCGGAAAATGCAATGGATGAGCTTCACTACTGGCCAATCGGAGCTGGTGAAGGGTTGTTTGGGTGGTTGAACGGCTGATAGTGTTGGTGCAAAACCACCAATAGGTTTCGCAAGGCCAGCAGGGGAGAGAGAGAGAGAGAGAGAGAGAGAGAGAGAGAGAGAACATGGGGAAGGGAGGCTGGGTGGGTGAGCTCACCGGAGGGTGGGGGAGGTCGTGGGCTGGGCGGTGTCACTGGATGGTGGTGCATGACGGCAGGCTAGGGGCTAGAAGTGCACAGAGAGAAAGAGAGGGGAAGTGCTCTCACACAGGAAGAAGGAAACCAGGGGACAAAAAGAAAAATAAAGAAAGAAGAAAAGGAAAGAGGAAAGATAAAAAGGAAAAAGAAAGGAAAAGAAATAGAATCCAGTCTTTCCAATTTGGGTCTGAAAACTGATCCAACAAAAATAAATTTCAAAACGGCGAGTTAAATAAAATTATTTAAATGTTGTGACTAAATAAAAATAAAATAATAAAATCCAACAATTAAATAATTTAAAATAAAGAGCAATATAAATAATGGACAATATTTAATAACAAGAAATCTCATTAAATTAAATTTCACAGTTAAAAGTGTTAAAATAATACCACTTAAATCATCTAAAATTTAATAAAACAAAGCACATAATCTTAATTAATAAAATAATTTAGTTAATTAAAATACACATAGGTGGGAAATCACAGGCAGGACTCTACCACTGTCTCTGTTTACCACCATCCATATTATTCCTTTCTCCTCTCAATCTATCAGAACACTGTAGGGGGGAATTACAGGTGGGACTCTACCACCATCCTTACCGCATGCATCATATGCTGGAATTACAAGCAGGACTACCACCATCCCTACAGCTCCAACTATAGGCAGGAATCGCAGGCGGGTCAACCACCATACATGCTTACCACCATCCCTACTACATGCACTGTAGGCGGGAATCACAGGCGGGATTCTACCACTGTCCCTGCTTACCACCATCCCTATAGTATCTTTTTCCTCTCTCTCAATCCCTACCAATCATTTATTGCAAATCAATCCAAATTCCTTTTTTGAATGAAAACCTAATTTTTATTTACAACACATAAATATGCATCCCATAATGCAATAAAAGCATGATGCCAAACACAACATAATACACACAAGCACAATTCATCTCGATAAACAAACCATCCTCAAATCCCACCAACCCCTATACTCCTCGAACTCCAAGTCCGGCACAACCAACCAATTGCAAAAAAGTTGTTAGTGCAATAATATAATTAAATCTCAAGAAATTTATTGAAAAATTATTTACAGTACTAAAATATAATTTTTGAAGGATCACAAAGGTGGAAGAGGTGGCGACATAGCATCACAACTGTGCAAATTGGACAAGGGTCATGGGTATCAAAAACTCAACTTTTAAACGGGGACAAACGAAGACTTAGGATGTCTAGGGATGAGCTTAAAGGTGTTAGTGAAACTAATGGTGGTAGTGGTTGGCCGTGGGTGGTGGCTTGGGCGGCGGTTGGAGGCCAAAAAGTTCAAATTGGAAAATGCAATGGATGGGTTTCATTGGTGGCGGATCGGAGCTGGGGAAGGGTGGTTTGGTTGGTTGAAGGACCGACAGTGTTGTGGTGAAAAGCTGGTGGCCAATGGTGGTATAAAAACACCCAACTCGAATGGGTTTCGTAGGGCCAGCGGGGAGAGAGAGAGTGTGGGGAAGGGAGGCTGGGGTGGGTGAGCTCTCCGGAGGGTGGGGGAGGTCGTGGGCTAGGTAGTATCGCTCAACGGTGGTGCACTACAGCAGGCTGGGGGCTGGAACTGCACGAAGAGAAAGGGAGAAGAAGAGATCACGCGCGGGAAGAAAGAAACCAGGGAGGTGCGGACTCTGGTAATGGAATCATCAACCTCTTTTAACCCCTCAACGACAATCAGGCTGAGGATATGAGCACAACATCGAACATGAATAAATTCGTGGTTGCAGATGACATCAGCTTTCACACTTGTATTCCTCTTGAACCATTCAATTGCAATGTCATTAGCACTGGCATTGTCAATTGCAATACATAGAACTTTTTGAATTCCCCAATCCTTTAAACAATCATCCATCAGTGCCCCTATTGATTCTCCCTTATGATCAATAATTTCTATGAACCCAATAATCCGTTTTCTCAAATTCCACTCACTGTCGATGTAGTGTGCTGTGATACATATGTAGGATATGTTCTGTATGGAAGTCCATGTGTCAGTCGTAAATGACACTCTCTGACTAGTGGTAGTAAACATCTTCTTCATCTCCGCCTTCTCTTTGGCATGCTTCTTCATACAATCTCGCATAACCGTGTACTGTGATGGCAATGGAAATCGTGGCTCAATAGTCTTGACAAACTTTTGGAAGCCTCTTTTTATCGACTGTGATAAAAGGTATCTCATCTTTAATTATCATCTCTGCAAGCATATCCCTCACCAATTTCTCACTGTATTGAGGGATGATCATTTCTTAATTTGTGTACTATCAGTAGCCGTAGAAGTTTCGTAACTGAGCTTGGTCTGATCAGTGGTCGCCTCTCCCTTCGCCATTTTATATCGCTGGCAACCATTGAGATGGGCTATCAAGATAGATGTGCCTTGCTTCTTTGAATGACATCCACAAAGTTGCCCACAGTGGTGACATCTTGCCTGTGGGTTCTCACGATTACTAGGAATCTCGGTGAAATGCTCCCATGTCCAAGATCTTTTTTTAGTAGTTCATGGCTGAGGTGGCATTGCAGATGGAGGTGGTTCATCCCTAATACCCATCTCCTCATCCTCATTAAACTCATCCTCATCTTGTATGTCTACTGGAAGTGGGAATTGACTACTTGTACAAGAAGTAGCTGCTCTAGAAGTGGGTCTAGAACTCGGTGACGGAATTGTGGCATTTGGATTCCCTAGTGACAAAATTGTGGCATTTGGATTCCCTTCCGACCTTTCACTAGGTGAAGCCTCCATATCTATCAAAAATAAATAAATTAGATAAGAGGCTGCTGCCTTAAATGGTAATAAAATAAAATAAATACTGAAACATCCATTAAAGACTGAAGAGTACTGCATGCGATAAATTTATCATCTCCTAAGGGTTTGTTGTTTTTAGATAAGTCTGATTACGTACATACGAATGATTTTTCACAAGCCAGAAGCAACACTAACGTCTATACCTACATACCATTAATTTAACAAGACTTAATTTGCAATATAAGTTTAAAATTAAGTGGCATTTGCAAATTAAATCATTCCATGTCAGTGGTGTGGAGGGTATCTTTCTCACCAATATGAAAATATAACTTTTCAATTGATATACTAAAATATACAGAAATAGAGAGATTTTTTAACAAAACAAGCAGTAACCAACAATGAAAAGTTCCAAGCAATTCAAGCTGGCCATCCCCCATCCACCCAACAGTAACCAAGCAATTCAAGCAATAACCAAGACTTTCCAGTTGGAGAAATGAAAGCCCATTGTATTTCCTGGGATGTCCTCTCATTTCCCACTATATGGCTCTTTGTTCCACTATATCCGTATTAGTTCCCAAGCCAGCTTTGGTAATTAAAATTCTTGATACTTCTAGTCTTTCTTCAATTAAGAATTTGAAGACCCAGTTTTCAAGTAATGGAGAGGAATCGAATTTTCTAAAGGAAGTTGGTTTTTATTTTTTATTTTGCAGGGGAATTGAAGAAAATGTTGGCAGAACCCTCTGGCTTGCACCCTCAGGATCAGAAGCTTATAAACAATGAGCAAGCACTCCCCCATCCACCCAACAAATAACCAACAATGAAAAGTTCCAAGCAATTCAAGCCGGCCATCCCCAACTAAAGGGATATTTACCCACAGACACTTTCCAAATAATTCAAAATAGATCATATGAATTAGAAAGACTGGTTTCAATTTGTTTTAGTCATCATTTAAATAAAAGGAAAGATAATGCATATATGACCTGCGCCATTGCCACAATGAACACAAGACATTCATGTGTAGGTGCACAAGTGTATCCCCAATCCATTTCTTTCAAGTCTTATATTTCATATCTTCTGCCCACATCATTTATTTTCTGTTTCCCTCAAATCAGGGTATCAATTTATCTAGAAATCAACAATTTTATTCAATGAAATGATGAATGGAGTAAACTTGTAGTGTAAACTAAATTAGTTGCAATAATATCTGCTGGATGTTGTAGGATGCAATGCCTTAAAACTACAAGCTATACTATTATCTCATTTAGTCATTTAACTACTTGGATTAAATCAAACCAAGGTTTTCTTTCCCATTCACATTTTACACCACTGCAACTTCCTACCATCTGTTTCTAAAATTTTACAATGGGAGCAACAGAGATTTGGAGGTCAGAAAACGGAAATAACAACATATCCGAGGGCATCTTGGATCAAAGCGTTTGCAATTGCAATACAAAAGTGAAAGATTGTCTACAAACCTTCAAAGCGTAACTATATGAACTAGTTTATAGGACATGGGTATAACAAAACAATTTTCAGGAATCAAAACAAAATCCACCAAATATGAGAATAAATTCAATAAATAGGATCAAAAAAATACTAATCATAACAATGATTTTGTTAGGAGGAGTGAGGCATGGGCAGCAGCAGCAACAACAGTGTGGCTGCAGCACTGTGAAGACGGCGGCTGAAGAAGAAATAAAACGGGGGCAGTGGCACTGAGCGAGTGAGCGGCTGAGCAACTGGTAACAAATGAACAACTAAGAAGAAAGGGCAGCTGACTCAGGGTCCAAGGAAGAATAAATGAAGAAGAAAGGGGGAAGGGGGTTCTCGGCGGCTGACTCAGGGTTCAGGAGGCTGGAAAGAAGAAATGAAGAAGAAATGGGGAAGGGAGGGGTAAGTCGTTTTCCTTGTGTAGCAAAACTGAAACGGCGTCATTCTTATGTCAAGGAACGGCGTCGTTTAACTTAAGGGGGAAAAAAAAACAAATTCAAAACGACGTCGTTTGGAATCTGTTTTTTTTTTTTTTAAATTTTAAAAGTCAGATTTCGGAGCCCCAATGGGCTCCGAACTCTGACTCCGACTCCATTTGCATATTTGGAGTCCTTCCAATCCCGACTTCGAATTCCAACAACTCCGACGGAGTCGGAGTCGAAATCGGAATGGATGTCGGTCGGAGTCAGAATTCTCAGAAATTTGCCCACCCCTAGATGCAGCGCTAGTAAAACACTGCCATTAGGCAGTGTTGGCCATGGCACTATGCGCACTGGTATTCCGCTACGGCATAGAGAGGTGCTTCAACGTACACTTCTGTTTCCAGTGTACATGAAGCGGAGCAACAGTGCGAACCCTTTGGGTGCTGCCACATAGGTGCCACGTCTACCACCACGGCGCTGCGTTGCCCACGCTTTACGGTAGAAATTCTACTGGGTATAGAGGAGCACGGCTCTCCAATAAAGCACCTTCGCCACGCACATGGTGCTACGCGCACCAATCAGCGGCTGAGAGAGGCAGCGCCTCCATATTTTTTTTTTTTTTGGTTTCTCTTGGTGCTGCAGCAGTGGCGTTGAAAGGGTGGCGACGGTTATACGATTTTTTGTTTTCTACCATTACACATCAGGGTGCTTTACAGCTTGTACAGGGGGTCTGCACTGGCCTAGAGTGCCGTGCGAAGTAGCGGTATGGTGCAACCTGCACCTCGGCAACCTTCGGCGCTGCGGCTACTGGATTCGCCTGGGACCTACACCTCAGTAGCCTCGCACCAGCTGGGTGCACGCAGAGGCGCAGCAGCGTACCTGGTGAGGCTGCGCACCAGTAGCGGCATGCACAAGGTGCTGAGCACCTCTAACCGACGGGGGTTCAATTTTTTTCCTCTCTTCCGTTACACACTGTAGGCTGTAACTGTTGAGTGAAGAAAATGAACACTGCCCTTATGTGTTGAGGAGGAAGAAGATGATTTGTTTATGGAATGGTCTGTTTTTTTTTTTTAATGAAGTTGGGCCTGTTTATTTTCAAATCTTTTTCGGCCCGGCCCATGTAGTTTTTTTTAACAAAACCTTATTAGGTTTGGGTTGGTTTTAAACCTCTTTGGGCTTCGATGTATTTCTCGTTATTGGGCTGGAAAATGACTTTGACTCAAATGGTGTTGGGTCTATTGGATTTGAAGTGTTTTAAGCCCAATCATTTTTTTTTATTAAACTATTTTTTTCATTAAAAAAAGGGGGGGCCTCCTTCCATCTGTTCAGTGAGCCTAGTAGGCAGTTGCCAACATAGTAGCTGGGCAACCATGAGGTTGCAGCCCATTGACTGTGGTCGGGCACAGTGTCTCTAGAGAAACTTCAAAAAACATTTTCTTTAGCTATATGTTTTTATGTTGTTTTGAATCCAAAACCTCCTTGACAATGAGCTTAACCATTGGGCTAAACTTATTCTTGGTAAGTTTGTTGCTGTTCTTTATTCAGCATATAATTGTGATGTATAATATTTTTTTTGAAATATTGTTTGCATGTGATTATGGTTATTACATACATGCTTGCCATGCGATATTTTTTGTTAAATGTATTAGGCATTTTATTTTATGTTATAAATTGTCTAGATTATTATTTTTTTATTTTGTGAATAATAATTATTTGGATGAAATGTGATGAATTTCTTGTACATGTATTGTGTTTACATGTAATTGCATGAGCTTGTTTTATCACATGTATTGTTGGGCTAATTTAAGAGTTAGTCATTATTTTTTTAATATGATAATATAGAGGATTACGTAGCCTGAGTTTTATTAGTACATGCTTATGACTAGCTTAAACTGATTTCTTTGATTTAGGAAGAAATTATTTTTGCATGTGACTAACTCAGTAGATTGCTTATCCTATTGGGAGTATGGTTGAGATTGATTTGGAATTAATCTCCTACACGATATAAATTTGCGCAAAAATTAAGTTAGAAAGTAATAATTAGACATTGAGGCGCAATAGATGATTAGGAAGCATAGCGAATTTTCGATCTTGCGACGTGTATTAGTTATTTTTCTTTTGATTTAGACTAACGTGGCAAATTTCTTAAATGTTTGTGCAATTAGATGCGCATAGATGAGTAACTTTGAGATAACCGAGAAGAAAGCTTCGAGATTATGTATGGAACTTAAGTGTCTCATTAATCTCCTCTATGAGCAATAGCTAGAAACAAATAAGATTATTAACAGTGTTAAATAACCTTGGATCATCATTATAGTAAAAACTTCTACAAGATCTAGAGTAAAATTGGAAGTGAGCGTGGGACACATGTACTATAATTTTTTATAGAAGTTGATGGGGTCAATTGTCATATAGAACTAAACCACTATTTTGCTTTTGAAAATCTTGTGGGTAATAATAGATGTTGTGCATTATTTATGTTACGCAAAGATTAATTGTTCCTATATATTTGAGGTCGAGCATTATAATCTTGAAGCAACTTAAGTTAACTCACGGATAAGAACATACTCTCCAAAACTTGCTAGTATGTCTGGCGAGTAAGGACATTAAAATTTGAGTGTGCAAGAGTGTTGAGAATATTCTTGATTGGCACATTCATTTTAAAGGTTTTATCAGTGCAACTCCATGTGGTATTAGCACTGGTAATATTGCTCAAATTTTATTTATCTCTAGTGAGAACAAGTAGGTTCTTGCAGAAATATGAACTTAGGAGCACCTATTGAGAGTAATACCAAGCATCTTGGAGGTTTCGTGGTAATTGTGGCTGTCTGAATAATTAGGTATGACTTAATTAAGCTTAAAAAATATTGCTCGTGGTTGCACTGATGAAAGATAGGTTTTAAGCTAAGTCAATTTCTTGCAAAGTTTTCTTTTCTCTCCTATAGTGGCTTGGAGAATATGAAAATATTGAGTAAGCGAGAAATGAGGATATATCGCTAGTTAGCAGCTAAAACGTCATATACTGTATTTGTTGCATAAAGAGATTTTTTTTTTTAGCGCTTTTAATGTGATATTAGAGAAGTCTAGACCTAATTTGATTTGAGACTTGTTGAAAGTAGTGATATTAGTGAGAATTCCTAGATGTTTAGAAGTTAGATGGTCACTCATTGACCCAATGATATTATTTCTCCGGTGGGGAAATGATATATTAAAATATGCCATGGAGGCATAGGATGATAGGTGTAAAGTTTGAGAAATTTAAGATTTTCTCACTAATGAGAACTCTCTCCTTTATTTAGAAGAGTCAAATAGAAAAGGCAAATATGAACTTTTTCTATATAGAAGTTCCGATAGATGTACAATAAGGACATGAAATAAAAATATTGTTCCATCAAATAAATACGATTCCAAATTTATTTTTAAGGAAAATCTATTTCTTCAATTAAAATACTTTTTTCAAAATCGAAATCGTGTGAATTATATGATGAAAACAATTATTTCGCAGTTTGATGAATTGTTGAGAATGGAGTTCTAAATGAATTATGGCGCAAAAGTAGTTACGACCTTAATTTTTGACTTTTTGTCCTTAAATCAAGTTCATTCGCCATTGAGCTGGCTTGAGTGACTACTTTGTGCAAACGTAAATTCTATCTAGATGATCTAAGCTTGATCATTTTTGGTTGAGTCGAGAAAATTACTCATATTGTGATTTTTTTAAACACTTGTTTTTTGGAAAGAACATTTCATTATGTTCCATTCCATATTACCTGGTACCTTAATTTTTTCTTTTTTAAAAGATCGCCCAAAATAGTGAGAGTAATTCAATAACTAGTGGGAGTATACCTTTGAGTTAAGGTGTACCATTAGTGATAGTGTGGATATACCATTATACCTTTGAATATAATGATCCTCATAAATAGCGTGGAAGCAATATATCAATATTATCTTTTCGTTTATAGACTAGAAGAGATTATTTGTAATATGGCTTCATTAAAGTTATATAGTAGGAACATCAACATAAAATTTGAGATTCACTTCACTTATAGGATCCAACTCGGGGTTGTTGATCAATTTGAAAAATAAAAAATGGAGTTAATAGAGGTATAGATCCATCTTTTGGCACTAATCGAGTTGCCTTAAGATAACCATTGATCACACATTTATTGTAGTTTTTCTTGAAATAGTCAAATAGCTGATTCTTGTAGAAGAATTAGATGGTTAAGTTCTTTTGTTTATGTTTAGGTGCAAGTACTGTGAGCACATGATTGTTACTTGTACTGTTTTGGTACAAAAATAAAATGAATGCTGCTAGTACTGTTTATATGCGGCTTAAAAGAAACCATCTACTCAAAGATACCTAATATACCTAGTCTTTTTATTAACGACCTATTGAATAAAGTGAGGTTCTTTGAAAGCTATTGAGATAAGATATACGCTCTTCCTTTGGAAAGAGAATTCCACCGTAACATGTATTTCATACTACATGTGCTTTAGCAACCAACAGTAGAGGTGAGTGAATAGATCTCTGTTTCCTTACCTTGTGACTCCTGAAGGTCATAATTGATGACCTTAATTTATTTATGCCCTTAGGAGACCTTTGATTATGTCACAAGTTTGATGTTTTGGTGTCAGCTACTTTGGCATGTTATTCATGGTCATGAATGATGCAATCTAAATAGACATTGCCGGGAAAGCGACTGAACTGAAACTGAATGACATGAGGGCGAAGTGAAAACTATTTGGAAACGCATCAATAATGGTGTGTACTTACTACCGGCAAGTTATGTTGCTTCTAAGGAGTTGCAATGTAACTGTGAGTACATTATATTTTTTGGTGATTGAGCATTACTCTGAGTCATTTAGACTCGAGAGGGATTAGGGATGTTTAGTCTGATGTGACTAAATGAGTCAGGGCTAATGAGACACTTTTCGGAAGGTTGCTATGCCGGTCTTCTCTCGGAGAGATTTGGTATAGTACTCCCATTTTTCTTTTACCGCTATGCTTCTACAGAATGATGTTATATTTTTAGAAGCGTAGGAGAACAAAAATCGATACAAATTCTCATCCCTTCAATAAAAGGCAATAGTACTATAGGACTTATCTCAATATTTCTCTTATTTAAGATATTCAAATTCTGTCAAGAATTTGAAAATATCTCGGTTCTTTTGTAGTTTTATGATATACTAGAATCAAAACAAATAAGTATTATTCTCACTGTGATAGATGAGAGTGTGTGGGCAATGCAATCACCCAAAACGGTTATAAATTAAACAACAACAATAACAACAACTACAATAATAATAATAATAATAATAATAATAATAATAATAATAAAATTACTTTTATTGCATAAGTCATTCAAAAATTCAATGCACAAACTACCCCCGACTCTCTTTTCTCTCCTTTTTTTTTATTTAAAAAAAAAAACTCACTTTTGATCTGTCCTGATCTGAATTTCCAAACCCCACAATATACTCTTTGCCCAATGGTAGGGTCACCAAAATGTGGAAACATACAATTTTCTGCTAACAAGGCCAAGCTAGCTTGACTTTAAGCTTGCCATGCACCAATTAAGGGGTAGAAAATGTAGATATTGCAATGAAACATCAACCATGAATTTTAATCAATGGTCATGTACGTCCTCTGGCATTGACAAGAGGGCTTAGAAATGAAAGGCACTGGAGTAAGTTGTCCCGATGAATGTGACAAAATGGACATGACAAAGTTCTAAATGTGTTGTATATTATTCCTTGCTGTCACAACCCCCACTTGCATGTCATGTTCAACAATCTTATCATAGTCTAATTAGTGAGAACACATATAATTCACGGTATTGAATATTAGTACTCACAATTAATGTTATGACTAGGATATTTTAAAAGATTAGAAAAGAAAAGATAATATGTAGTTCATGGTATTGAATATTAGTACTCATAATTAATTAATGAATTTAAGTGTAGTCCACATATTATATCTATCTCGATTCAAATTATAAAAAATATTCGAGTAATAAATCTCCGTTTGCCATAACTTTATTCCAAAACATCAATTTCTTTACCAACAACTTTGCCAAATGGACCCATTCCAACAATAGTAGAGCATTTCGACAGAATCTACCGCCACATTTTCTTGTACTTGACGTGTATAAAAGGAAAGAATATGATAATTAAGAACCTTAATATCATCAGCTTGTACAAAATATATTTATTAGATGAAGTTCTTTTCAGATTATTGTAGCAATTAGATTGTTGATAGATAAAAATATGAGATAGATTTTTTAAATACGAATTATGTTATATAGTACTACACTAGCTAAATCTCTTTCTTCATATCACTTAATGAACGTAACATTATTTATCAAATTTTATATGAATATGTCAAATGCCTGTGGTCTGATTGGTATAACCCTAAAATCTCAAAAATGGAGGTCTCGGGTTCTAATCCCCCTCTCCTAATATATAAAAAAAAAAACATTTATATGAACATTTACAATAAATTAGTGGATAATGTCGCTTCATTCTAATTAGATAAATCGACCCGTATTGCTATAATATATAGCCTCGTCGTCTCAATAGTAATGTCATCGATCCATATAAATTTTTAATTTCAAGTACCATGAATTCCAAATCAACGCGTAATGTTTGCTTATTTTTAATAACATTATTTGTTTGTAACTAAATAATAAAAAAAATACTTCTATTATTCAAGTCATTCAGGAATTCCAGGCACAAACCAAGCACCCCCAAGGCCCTAACTCGCTTTTCTCTCCTATTTTCCAATAAAAAAAACAAAACAAAACAAAACGTACCCTTGTCTCTCCTTATATGAATTTTTGGACCCAAAAGGGAAGAAGAAGAGAAAAATTGGACTGAATAGTTATGTATTTCGTATTGAGCTTGTCAATTAAATAGATGTACAATGAGTTACGTATGGAAAAATATACATAAGTCAAGTGGACTAATTTGATTGAGTCCAAAAATTAAGCTAATTACAATATTTGTGCAAATCTTGATTTTGTGCATGTATAGTAAGAAATCTATTAATACTCCCTCTCAAGTTGGCGCATGGAGCTCTGTAATGTCCAACTTGTTCGAAAAATGATAAAAAAGTTCTTATCCCAAAGCTTTGGTGAAGATATCGGCAACTTGCTCACTTGAAGAAGTGTGGATAGCTTTGAGGAGGCCCGAGCGAATTTTTTTGCGAAATTATTTCATATTTTTTAATTAATTTTTAATTACTTTTTTTACTACTCTTCACAAACTATTAGATATCATTTCTTCACAAAAATATTTGAGATCATTTCATTATCTCAGCAACCTGAGTCGTCCACTTGCTAAGTGACAAAACTCGTTCCCTAAGTATGTGCCAGAATTTCTCATGTTCCCATGCTTCAGTACGACCTTCTTTATGATTTGGAGCTTGTTCGTTGGAAGTAAACAAGTTCGTAACTACTGCGAATTTTTTTGCGAAATTATTTCATATTTTTTAATTACTTTTTAATTACTTTTTTTACTACTCTTCACAAACTATTAGATATCATTTCTTCACAAAAATATTTGAGATCATTTCATTATCTCAGCAACCTGAGTCGTCCACTTGCTAAGTGACAAAACTCGTTCCCTAAGTATGTGCCAGAATTTCTCATGTTCCCATGCTTCAGTACGACCTTCTTTATGATTTGGAGCTTGGTCTTGATGATCATGAGATCACTAAAGTTGTAGTCTAATTTGTTTTTGAAGGGTCGTTGGTGATCGTTTATGAATTTCACTAGTGTCTATGCCTCTCTATTGTTTCTATCTACGAATATATGTACTATTAACCGTGTATACACGTGCTGGGTTTTAGTATACATCTAACTATGCATGCTTGGTGATTTTTCTTAGTTACCTTTGTGTAGTCGAACAGCACCAAGATTTGTGTAGCAGATTCAATCGTCTCCTGAGGAACTTGTAGGTATGGAATTTTTGAAAATGACGAAGCAATCAGAGGGAAGATACCTCAACGCACGAAGGGCTTCGAAGATGTTCTGGGTTACTGAAATTTTGGTTGCAGAGAAGGAAAAGCCATGTAGATGAAATTGCACGAAGGGCAATTGCCAATGTAACTCTAAAATGGAGCACAAATCTGCAGAAATTCATCTGCAATGGCTAGCTAAAAATTTGAAGTTTAACATAACTAGCATAGTAATTGTGTAACAGCCCGCTAAAATTATCAGTTTTGGATTCTTTCCCGACAGCAATCACATCTCTCTCGTCTTAACCCTCTATCTTTAGTTATTTATGTTTAACATAGTTGATTTGGTTGGCTGTAGACTGTGTAGTTAGTGTTTGTGGAGTTCGCTGCGTAGTTGTGAAACGAAGTGTGGTTGTGAAGTGTTAGGCTTGATTTTGTAGTTTTGTGGACTGTGCTGTGAAGTATAGGCGTGAGATGGATGCCGTAGATGTGATACGGCGGGTTGTGTGAAGAGAATACGCGTGTAGCGTATTCTGTGTAATGCAGCGACGCGCCGCGCGACATGCGCTGTAGTGATGTGGGTCGTAGAAGGAAGGGAGTACGCATGTAGTGTACTCCGTGTGGTATGGCGATGCATCGTGTGATGTGCATCGTGTTGATGAGTGTTGTAGCGAAGGAAGTACGCGTAGCGCGTACTCCGTGTCGCGTAGCGATGCACCGTGAGACGTGTATCGCAGTGATGGGTTTTGTAGTGTGAATGGAAGAGAGTTCACGTGAGTGTACTCTGTACTAAGTCGTGATACACCGGATGGCGTGTCACGAAGGGTTGAATGGCGTAGCAGAGAAGTGTGGAGCGTATGGTGTAATGTTGGGAAACTGTATGACAGTGTCCCGAAGCAGTGATGATATGGATTATAGTCCGGGATGACTGGTGTCATCTTGTGGTTGACTATGGCTAAGAGTATATGGATTGAGAAATGAGTTGTTTGTTTGGTTGTTATTGATAATTTTAATGAACTTGTTTTAGTGCAAAGGCTTTCTGAAGTCAATTTATCTCTTCCGAGTATAGTGAAACCTCAAGTTGGCCGTGGTGTTGCAAGTGCTTACAATATGGCAATTGAGTTCAGAAGTGAAAATCTTAAGGACTTGAGTGTTCCTCTTCCAGCTGTTGTGCAGTTCCTCGTGTCTCGCGCTCTATTCTCATAGAACGCGACGATCGAGGTAAGTTAGCCTCTAACTTACTATCAGTTTATTGTGTATGTGTGATGGGTAAGAGAACTACAATTTATGTATGTATGTTATCGTATATGCCATGTCATGCTATGTCATTACATGTTTATCTGTTACGTATGATTTAATCTCTCATGAATAATTATCTGTTATATAATCTTTTCTGTCATACAATGATGTATGTTATAAGTATGCCATGTTAAGTATGCCATATGATACATGTATGCCATGAAATGTTTATGATTAAATCATATTATGCCATTTACAAGTATACGCCATGTTAGAAAAGTATATGATATTAAATAATATCACATGCATTAAGAAAGATAAGACATGTTATGTTATAATAATGCGTGGGGCCACAACAACTGTGGAGTACGTATTATATTTATGTTATTTATAATGCGTGGGGCCACAACAACTGTGGAGTACGTATTATATTTTATGTTATTTATAATGCGTGGGGCCACAACAACTGTGGAGTACGTATTATATTTTATGTTACTTATAATGCGTGGGGCCACAACAACTGTGGAGTACGTATTATATTTATGTTACTTATAATGCGTGGGGCCACAACAACTGTGGAGTACGTATTATATTTATGTTATGTTATTTATAATGCGTGGGGCCACAACAACTGTGGAGTACGTATTATATTTTATGTTATGTTACTTATAATGCGTGGGGCCACAACAACTGTGGAGTACGTATTATATTTATGTTACTTATAATGCGTGGGGCCACAACAACTGTGGAGTACGTATTATATTTATGTTATGTTACTTATAATGCGTGGGGCCACAACAACTGTGGAGTACGTATTATATTTATGTTATGTTATTTATAATGCGTGGGGCCACAACAACTGTGGAGTACGTATTATATCTTATGTTATGTTACTTATAATGCGTGGGGCCACAACAACTGTGGAGTACGTATTATATTTATGTTACTTATAATGCGTGGGGCCACAACAACTGTGGAGTACGTATTATATTTATGTTATGTTACTTATAATGCGTGGGGCCACAACAACTGTGGAGTACGTATTATATTTATGTTATGTTATTTATAATGCGTGGGGCCACAACAACTGTGGAGTACGTATTATATCTTATGTTATGTTACTTATAATGCGTGGGGCCACAACAACTGTGGAGTACGTATTATATTTATGTTACTTATAATGCGTGGGGCCACAACAACTGTGGAGTACGTATTATATTTATGTTATGTTACTTATAATGCGTGGGGCCACAACAACTGTGGAGTACGTATTATATTTATGTTATGTTATTTATAATGCGTGGGGCCACAACAACTGTGGAGTACGTATTATATCTTATGTTATGTTACTTATAATGCGTGGGGCCACAACAACTGTGGAGTACGTATTATATTTATGTTACTTATAATGCGTGGGGCCACAACAACTGTGGAGTACGTATTATATTTATGTTATGTTACTTATAATGCGTGGGGCCACAACAACTGTGGAGTACGTATTATATTTATGTTACTTATAATGCGTGGGGCCACAACAACTGTGGAGTACGTATTATATTTTATGTTACATGAAGTATGGGGCCACAACAACTGTGGAGCATACACTACATGAGACACAGCAATTGTGACATGTAGAATACGTGGGGCCACAACAACTGTGGAGTACGTATTATATTTTATGTTATGTGAATTCATGGGGCCACAACAACTGTGGAGCATGAAGTATGGGGCCACAACAACTGTGGAGCATACACTACATGAGACACAGCAATTGTGACATGTAGAATACGTGGGGCCACAACAACTGTGGAGTACGTATTATGTTTTATGTTACTTGAATACGTGGGGCCACAACAACTGTGGAGTACGTATTAATGCACGTTATTAATCAAGACAATTAAATAAGATTCCAAGTTTATGTTAAGTCAAGTTTCAGATCAAGTTCATGTTATGTTATGCTCACGTACATGTTATGTTCATGTTCATGTTATGTTCCAAGTTCATGTTCACATCATGTTATGTTCACGTTTATGATACGTTCAAGCTCACGTTCATGTTATGTTATGTTCATGTCCATGTTATGTTTCACGTTCATGTTATGTTGATTGTTCATGTTATGTTTTAAGCTTAAGTTCATGCCATGTTAAGTCAAGTTCAGTTCACGCTTAAGTTCTGGTTAAGTCATGCTATATGTCAAGTTATACTATGTTTATGTATGACTATAATTATGCATTTATGCTTTTACTGCCATGCATGCATTTTTAACCTGTGTATAAGTTTTATGTTAACTTACTGAGATTTGTAATCAAATCTCACTGTGGTAGTCCCAACTACCATTCCCCCCGAATGGTAGATCTTGTTACAGGACCCAAAGGAGAATTGGAATCTGACCAACTGAATACGGTCGACTAGGCCACGGTGCGATGTTGATGATGGTATAGTATTTAACTTAGGTTAATACTTGTACTTTTGGAGTTGTATCTCAAGTATTCTTTTGATCACAACCATTTTAGACTAGTGTGGTGATCACGGCTTTTTAGTATGCCTTTATGTATGAATTATGTTTCAAGTATTTGGGATATATTTAGTTGGTGCATAGTATTGCTAAAGAAAAAGATTATCCGCTGCGAATATTGCATAATGTTAGATGCATGTTAGGAACATTGCATCTTATATGTCATGAACGGGGGCAGGTAACCTTGTGTTGCATGTCTCGACGCTTCAAATATCCGTTCAATCCCAAGCAGAATTTGGGGGCGTCACAAATTGTATCCCTTCCTCCAAACTTGGCGAGCGACTATAGTCCAGCCAAAACTTATTTTATTCTTTCCGCTCCTTCTTCTCAATTGATCTGCTCCACCTTTCCATTTCTCTCTTTCTTTCATTTCTTTCTTTTTTTTCTCTACGCCGGAGCTCCGTCGCATGGAAGTGTTTTCGTTTTCAGTAATTGGAGAACCTCAAAACAGAGTAGAATATTGTGCTCTCGCCCGTTGCACAACCGGAGCCTCGCCTACGCCGCTGCACCTCCACATCGCCTCAAAAGATGACGTCGAGTATTGCACGTCAGCCGCACTAACGGCCGCGTCTCATAGTGAGGTTCTTCCCCTCAACGCCGTTATTTCGGTTTTCCAAATTCATCTCCGTTCTCTCTCACAATTACGAGGCCATGCAGATCGACGACGTTTTCTTCTGGCGCAGCTGACCTCCGTCCAGCCACTTGCGGGCCGCCCAGCTTCGTCGCATGACAATGCTTTTGTTTTCAGTTTTGGAGAACCTCACTGTCATTGACCAATGACCTCTGTTTTTAGGAAAGAAAAACAGGGCTGCCAACCGGAGCCTCGCTTACGCCGTTGCACCTCCACATCGCCTCAGAAGATGCCGCCGAGTACTGCACGTCAGCCGCACTAACAACCGCGTCTCACAGTGAGGTTCTTACCCTCATCGTTGTGCCCACTGTTTTCTAAATTCATCTTCGTTCTCTCTCTAATGATCACTCTATCTCTCTCTCAGTTACGGGGCCATGTAGATCGACGACGTTTTCTTCTGGTGCAGCTGACCTCCGTCCAGCCACTCTTGGGCCGCCTAGCTTCGTCGCCACTTGTGGGCCGCCCAGCTCCGTCGCATGCCTTTCCCATAGGTCTCTGTTTTCATTTTCATTTTAGTAATTGGATAAAGCTCTGCCGCTCAAACTAGTGTTTTGTGTTTGTGTATTTAAAATTATTATTTAAATATGTAAATATTATATTATTATTTTTACTTCAAAATGACTAGTTCAATGTGATCAGACTTAGCTAAATGTTTTGGTTCTAGCTAAAATTTGCAATTCTAGCCAAAATCTAGCCAGGCCATTGCCAATGCTCTAATGTGCAACATACAATAAATAACTACTGTGGACGATAGTCAATATCAATCCTCCATCAATAATATTTAATTATCAATAAGAGGGGGGTGCAACGAAACCATTATGTTCGAATGACCACGTACCTTGTTCTAATTAAATGTTCGAACAGGAACTCTTATGTTCGAATGTCCACTGATTTACTGTTCATTAGACACGGGCTAAATATGAAAACAACAAAATCACTGTTTATTACTATAGCAAACTCGTTAAGCACTTATATAATAGAGATATAGATATATATATTTTAATGGGTAAAAAAGTACATGTCTTCTAATGAATTAGTGATTTTTTTTTTTTAGATGTTTAAAAGAGGTTAAAAAATAGAAGAAAAGTGCAATTTATACTATTAGTAAAAATCCTCTAGAATTTTTCAGTAGAATAATGCTATACAATACACGTCAACGGATTATCTAATAGTGATCGATAAATGTGTCACATATTATATAATGAGATAAAAGTGAAATAGTGAAGTATAGAATTTTTCTTCTCCGGTGACCCTAGCAGCTAGCCTTCACTATATTTTTTTGGTCTGACACGACATGTAAATGTAGATGAATAACATTAACCGTCATGATATAGAGCCTGTAATGATCATTAATGATGTGGTCTATAATAATCGATATATGAAATAATCAAACGCTCTTTCTTAGATAGATATATATATATCCTTATCATGCAGCTCAAGGTTGGTTGCTAGCATTAAATGACCAAGAATTGTTTTTTTTTTTGTTATGAGCTAGGGCCGCTAGTTAACCCCACTTGTAATTGTGATTGATATGGTCTATAAACATCGATATATGAAGTAATCAAAAGCTCTTTCTCAATTAGAGATAGATCCTTATCATGTAGTTCAAGGTCTTTAATTTATTAGTATTAAATGACAATGACTTTTTTCGAAAGAGTGCCTTCGCTCAGCCTCAAATTATATTAATGTGTTAGAATATATATGGCAATATGATTTATTCTCTATTATATTTAATTTATTGTATAAGTCAATCAATATCAATTATAAAATACATTCTAATTTAAAATTCTAACTTAAATAAATACCACATGTGTCAGTATTAATTATAGAGGCTCGAATAATCCGTTGTTGTTGCAACTTGGATTAATAGTTGGACATGCAGTGCCACAAAGTGTGCATCACGTACATGATGGATTGATTTATAGATCGACTTGAGTGTAAACAAGTTGAAATCAAAGGAATAATTAAGATTTATTCATTGAAGTATTATTTGAATAAGAATTAAGTTCTAATTTATCGTGAAGTTATCATTTATATTTAGGAATATTTATTTATTTATTTTATATACAAGAGATCAGTTTGAGCTTGTTTACAAATTATTTAATTTTGACATAATAAGTTCTTGGTATTATATGTTCCCACTTTATCTTTAATTTTAATGATTAATAAATGAATTGGAGTTAAACTCGAGTTTGATTAAACCGATCTCAAGTGGCTTATTGGGCAGCCTTATTTATTTGCAACCGTTAGATAACCTCTTCTACGTTGATGATTTTCACTTATCAATGATATGGACTCGAATAATTAGCACCTTAAGAATTTGGATTTATTAACGGTTTGGAATTTCAAGGTGTTGCTTACACAAGTGGTGCAATAAAAAAAAACAATTGCATGAGAAAAATATAAACACTACAAGAAAATAGGCCTATTGCAGCGATTTTTATATTGTTGCAAAAAAGATCGCTGCAAAAGATTATCTATTACAACATTTTTTAAATCGCCGCTCTTTTTTGTCTTAAAAGATGAAACGATGCATGATTTACATATTTACAGCGAAATATCTAATAGTTACAACGATTTTAGTCGCTGTATTTATAAAAATATGTTTGCAGCACTTAAATATAGTCAAAATTGAGTTAGGTGCCAAGTTTCATTTTTTTCTCCCCCAATTTCTCTTTTGTTTTCCCTCCAGCAGACCCCCCTTCTCTCTCTTTGCTCGCTCTCGATCCCCTAGCGATCCTCCCTCGACCCACGTCGCCGCTCATAGCCCGTCGCCAGCGACCCCACCACGTCATTGCCACCTCACCTCAACGTCCGCCCCCTCCTTCTCCCCCAAACACCATGCTGGAAATTTCCTGTTCTTCAAATCTGGCCTCACCTCTCTCTCTCTCTCTCTCTCTCTCTCTCTCTCTCTCGGTCGGATTTCTCTGTATCGCCGTCGCTAGGGGCACCTTTCGCCACCACTCACACGTCGACGCCATCACGAGTTCTCTATCGGAACCCCCTTCTCCTCCGTGCCTAGCCCAATTCGCTAGAAAGTGCAATGAACTGAAAAACGCTGCAATTGAGATATTGCAGCGTTTTACACTAGTATTTGCAACGATTTCAAGCTCTGCAAAAGACCGAATTTCTTGTAGTGAAATCTAGATAAAATGTTGAAGAGAATTTAAAAAACACCCAGGAGAGTATAAAGAAAGGAAGCCACTCTCTGCTTTATTTATTTAATAGTAATGATATATACAATCATGGATTACTGTCACGCAATCTTTTTAAAAAATAATTGAGTCTATTATTAAAAAATTAATTTGATTGGATTTCGTATTTATTCACTTTTAAAAAAAATAATTACGCAACCCATGTACACTCCATGACTGTAAATATCATTTTTGTTTTTTTTAATAAACCTTGTAATGTTAAGAGCACCGGTAGATTTTCGGGTTTGTTCCGGGTTTGCACAAATTATATAATTTTTTTCATTATTTTTAATGTATTATTCTTATTTTGATTTATGCATTATATGTGAAAAATGCATGAATACTAATTAAAATCCCGTACAACCCAATGAATTTATCTCGTTTATCTTTTATATTTTTTAAAATGAATACCTTTAAACTGCTTTAGTGATATAATTTTAGTGACTTAGAAAAGAATGTTCTTTTGAGTAGTTACGTAATGCCACTCTTCATCCCTTATTTTACGTGGATGTTCTTTTAACTGGCATGCTTTAAATGATTGACATTTATTACCTTATAATGCGCTATAGACATAAAAAAAAAATAACTACTGTGGATGAAGAGTGATATTATATACCGTTCAGGTTGAAGGGAGGGAGATATATTTGAGCTTCAAATAGGAAAGTTACAAATTAAATGCCAAACTCAATTGAAGGTAAAAATTCCCCACAATTATAAATGCAGATATATATATATCATTATCATGCAGCTGAAGCTAGGTTGGTAGCATTAAACCACTTTATGCATCTCTATTAAGCCTATACTTTATTGCACGCAAAAGATAAAAATAAACAAATTAAGTTTATTAAGCCTATACTATAATTTAGTATATAGTATAAGAAAACTTTTAGATAAATACCACATGCGTCAACATTAATTACAGAGGCATGAATAATCCTTGGCTGTTGTATTGTGTATTGAGATAACAAGAATGGGAATTGCAAGTTTGAATTTAAGTGAATAGTTAAAGACTTATTTAATTAATTCTTATATGAATAAGAATTGAGTTCGAGTTTATCTCTAATTAGGCATAATTTCATATCAGAATTTTACTTCCTCTTTTTATTATTATTTATAGGTCATTTGAGATATTTTTAATATCTTAATTAACGAAACTTAAACCCGTTTGGATAGTTGGTTGGTCTCGTCTCATCTCATCTAAACATTCAAATATTATTCAAACACAAACAATTTTTAATTTCTCTCTCATACTTTTTCATCTAATTATTAGTAGTCATTATAACTTTTTTCAAGCTTCTTTATAAAATACAAAAAAATTCTTAGAAAAAAAATTTTAAAATAAAATAATTTTAAAAAAATTATATTATAAGACTATTTAAATTTAAAATATTTTTATTCTATTTTTTATTTTCATTTTTAAGAAACTAATAAAAAATTTTATTTAAATTATTTTATTATTATTTATAAATTATTTTATTATTATTTACAAATTTCTAGAATATTACTACACATAATCTTACACACTACATACTATACATTTTTTTATTTTATTTTTTTTTTAAATTATTTTTGAGTTTATTCTTCTTAAACTAATTAAATTTTTTTTACTTATTATCTATATATCAAATATTTGATAAAAAAAATTAAAAAAAATAAATATTTGATGGGTAGACTTATATTTAGAATTTTCTTCTAATAAAAGATGACTAACAAACAGTTGTTTGATCTCCCTCCGGTATTCAACGCAAGACGTCAAAAGTGGCACCGGGCCAACGCGCAAGGCATAACGTACACGTACAGTAAATTCGATGGGCGATGGTTTGGAGTCAAGCCGTTGAATAAAGAATTTTGCGTCGGTCGGCCACTATCACATCACACACCCTTTATTTATAATTGGAAAATACTAAGGTTAGCGTTGGTGGCTTTCGTTAGAGGTTACCGTTGGTCATTTTTTTTTTAAGAAAAAATTATTTAATATTATTATAAATTTTTTATATTTTTTTAAAACATTTAAATGTATTAAAAAATAATTTAAAAAAAAAAACAAAATTTTTTTTTACTTAACAGTGGCCACCAGCAGTACTTGTAGCACCCTCCTTTATAATTTTTAATCAGATGTGATAGTGTTTTTTATAAATTCTATGGATATTTTTTATAGAATATATAGATTATATGGATATTTTTAATGAAGCAATTTTTTAAAGATTTTATATTTTATATTTTATTTTTAAAAATATTTAAAGAAATTTAAAAAATAGTTGAATCTTTTAGAACATGTCATAAAATTATCCAAAAAAAAAAAATTCCTACTTTGATTATGACGGCATTTGTCTTGTCCTTAATTAAATGATGATAAGATTATTGATTACATGTCAATGGAGGTTGTGGGAGTAATATACTAAGCATTACCTTTGTCATATCCATTTTGTCAAATTCATGGAGACCACTTAAACCCCTTATTTTTAGACCTCTGCTTAATGCAAAAGACATGACCATTAATTAAAAGTTGTTGTTTGTTTTGAGTGGAATATCTACATTTTCTAACCCCTTAAATGGTGCACGGCAACCTTAAAGTCGCGCGAGTTACCTCAGTCTTGCTAGTTGAAACTTCATGTTTCCACATGTACAATGGTGACCCTACTATTGGGCAAATAACCATTGGCCGTCGGCTTGAGTTTATTTTCCCCTTCGTGTGGTATACGCACTCCAAAAGGTCTAAATTGTAGACTTATCAGCTTTAAATCATGTTATGATGTTTCGTAGTGATGGATAAGGACCACTTAATAATATTTTACTATCTATTTATTACTTATTTTATATTTAATTTTTTAAATTTTTTATTTTACTTAATAGTTAAGGAAGTGACTATTAATAAAATTATATATTAGTGCGTTTGGTACTCTTCGTCTTGTCCCGTTACACTGATCTTTATGGGAAAATTACAAAGCCTTCAACTATTTTGTCATTTAACGTTGTGAATTTTATGTGGCTGAAGCTTGAGATGTTATCGAGCTAGTTGAATTGGTTTATTATTGAGTTTTATTTCATATATATTCATAAATAGTATTTTAAACAAATTTTGAATTTATTCTTGAAGTTTTAATTGATTTATTCATTTTTGGAAGAAATAAATGTCATTATTGAAATTATATATATTTTCCAATTTGTATTATTAACGAATTGCATCATTTAAATAATTAGTTAGGTCAAACACATATAAAAGAAAAATTCTAATATCAAATCGGTGTGTAGAACACATATAATAAAATATTTCTATATTTAATATAATTTTATTTAAAAGATAATTTTAAAATTTATATCTTACAAATTAAATATTGTCATTTAAGTGAGGCGATATGAAAATATGTAATTAAGCCACATATATGTTTTCTCGGAAAATTTTACAGATTTAACTTTTTTTATTTAATGGTTGAGAAAATATTTTTTTAATGAGTTTGGAATTTTTTTAAACAAAGATTAATTTTAAAAGTGCATGAAAAAAATACACAAAATAAAAAAAGTGCAAAATGCACTTATCAGTAAAAGACACCACTTGATGGCCTAACAGTTCTCCATATACTCTATAAAATTACTCTAAATAAAAATCTGGCACTTGGAATAATTAGACTATTTATAACCTTCTATATGTTATAAACGGATTTATATGACTATCTTTAACCATTAATTGAAATCATATTTAACCATCAATTAAGACTATATTTAATCGTCAATTATGACCGCCCTTTGTCGTCATAATTGACCGCCCTTAGCCGTCAATTAAGATTTAAGCTATATCTAAACTCTTTTGTACTCATATATATATGGGTATCATTAACTTGTATATGAAGAAATTTTGTATTGAATAACAACTCTTTCTCTTGCAATATCATTTCTCTTTTAGTTTCATAATACGTTATCAACACGAGATTCTGTTGATTCTGAAGCTAGTGGTCTTCTACTTCAAGTAAGTTTTTCAACATATTATTTACAATCCCCAAAGTGAGTATTAAAGATTATATTCCTTATTATTATTTGATAAAATTCTACGTTTATTCATATAGTTTACATCTCAGTTATATATATGTGAATTAAAATTTTCGTAATTTATATTTCAATTATATATGTGGTGAATTTTTATTCACATAGTTTATATACAAGTTCTATTTATTTTTTTTTATACTTATTATGAATTATTGATGATAAGATTCATCTTAGAATAGAAATGGAGCATTCCTGAAAGATCGTCCTAAACCAATAATTTTATTGAGTATCTCATAATAAAAAACTTATTGATTCTGTGAGATAGTTTAAGGGAGTGATACATGTACCAAAAGATCGGGATCCTCCCAAAACCTTGTTATGATTAATATTGTACCTAAAGTTGCATAATTGAAACTGTATAGAGAAAAGCCACTAAAGAATATCTGTTTAAAATGAATGCCTTAAATGTATTTCTGAAATAGCAATATCGAATACAAAAGTTTACAAGATATTTTAAACTTATATCTTGTCTTCTATTGGGTGAGCAAAATAATGAGTTTTTGTTAAGAAATCATTAGTCACGTCCTACTAGTTCCACATCATTCCTTGAAATGAATGGTATTGGATTTATATCATTCTCAGAAGCGAATTGTGCATTTTTTTTCAAAAAAACCAAGAGCTTAGACGTGGAAATGAATATCTTTATATTACTTCTATAATTTTGGGCCAAAAGCTTGTATTGGAAAAACTACTATATTTCTCTTTGAGATGATATTATACAACTATTGAATTAAATATTATGATGCATCAAAAGTGATATGATTCAAAATGTTTGTATATTTTTCATGATTAATTTGATCATCCGAAATCAATTACGATAAGTCAAATAATTTTCATATGAATGTCTATAAAAGAACTAGAAGATTCTTACTATAAAGTCTTCCCACCATGAGCGGAAAGAAAAATTTTATCGAAGCAAATAAAATGAAATAATTTGACGTTATCTTGATTATCACAGTTGAACAGGAAGTTCATATGATAATTAATTGCAGATGCAATAAGATAAAAAGGTCTCATATTCTAGCTGCTAAAATCCCAACGAGAATTGAAATCGTCATTGGACAATTAAGAAATTTATTAGTCTAATGAATATAAGACATTTCTAAAATTGTGGGAGATCTATTGATACAAAAGATAAAACATCCTGAAAAAGAAAAGCACAAAGAAAAGAAATTGGTGCTCCTGAATAAGTCATACCCACAAAACAAGCAATAAGATCTATTTAAACTTTTTGTATAAAATTATCTCATAATAAAAACTCTTGAAGAGTATAATTCTCTTGAAGAGTATCTCCTAAAGAATAATCCTCTTGAAAAGAAAACTCCTGAAGAGATTTTTCATGATATGTCGTCTCTTGAAGAGGGACAGGTATTTGAAAGTAACGAGATCTCGATATATTTCATGAGTATTAGAGAAATTCTGGATAGAAATATAATCGTTGTCAATAACATATTTTTATATAAGATGACACTTGACATTATCATAAGTAATAAGCCAAGAACCGTCGAAGAATACCGATGTAAAAATCTTGGTCAAAATAGAAAGAAACAATTCCTATAAAATTGATATCACTAGTAAAATGTGATACATATGTACTTGTAGTCTAAACACCTAAAAGGTGATGCTTGTTGAATATCAGTGGGTATTTATAAAAAAGGAATGAAAATGTGATATATAAATCACGAGTCGATTTCTCACAGAAATAATATTGATATGTTTTTGAAGTGGATGAAATTATATTAAAGTTTTTATTAGCTTGATAGTTACTAAGAGTTTGGATATGTATGATTAACTGCATATTTATATGGATCACTAGATATTAAATGCATAAAGCATGTAGTCCTGAAATACTTATACTATTAAGTTTCAAAAATTCTTATATGATCTAAAACAATCTAAATATATATGGAACAAGCTATTTTCCATATATTTTTATTATTTAAATTAGCTTTTATTGCAATTTATATAGATGATTTAAATGTCATTGAGGCTCTAGAAGAGCTCATGAAAACTGCATATATTTGAAATATAAATCACAAACCCTTTTAGTTTCGAGGGGGAGATGAATGAAATTATTAATTCTGAAATATCATTTCTTAAATGCAATTAGTATTTCAGATTCATATTACGGTTTTGTAAGAAATGTGCATGATTAAAGGAGAAATAAAATGAAGCACATAGAACATCTACCAAAAGATAGAAATATAATATGAATATTTGTGAAATATTATTTTATTATATCGAAACAAAATTACAGAAATTTGAGGTTCTTCGCCTCATTTTTTAAACGATCTTACTTTTCAAAAATTTGCATGGCATCCCATTTAAAGGAGTAGACAATCGAAAAGAAGAGTCAATTAAGGATTTTAAATTCCTATTCTCTTTATTTATTGCTCTTACCTTCATGTTGGACTCCAGAAGAAATCGTTAAAAGATAGAAATTTTCTCGTTAAGTTTGTCAACCTCACAAGTTTTGGATTGTAGTCACTGATAAAATGCGACAATGGTTGATGAGTATCGGGTACCGAGACTCACAAGTTCATAGATAACATCATCATCTGACTTATTAGTTAGATCATTATTGTATCGCATTATAGCACATTTGGTGGAAGTAGAAACAACTGGTGAACGAGGTGTAGATTAATACCTCATATATTGGTCACGAGAAGATTGCTAGGCCATTGCAGAGTAAGAATACAGACTAATTACAGAAAAGTGGAGAAGATGAGATGCGAATGAAAATGAATTGAATATTTCTTTTATAGAGAAAAATTATGAAAACAAGAAAAAATTATATATATTGATAGATGATACGCTAAACACAGATATCCTACAGTTATTTACTAGGCGGTGAAATTAGAAGCAGTTTGCCCCTAGTCTCTTAGAAGTTGGACTTTTTTAGATATCTGCGGTGAGATTTAATGTAGATTATCCTTATTATATAAGTCTTTGGACTTCTTTAAATATTCGTTACTGCTGATCCTAAAGATCACGGACATACTGTTTTAGTGCCTTATTCTCCTCCTTCAGTTTCTTGTTCTTACGACTCTTCGCAGAAAGCTCCTAACGCAATTAAGATATTTTATTATTGAGTTGGTTGACCTCATTCACTTTACCTAATAACCTCCGAAACATGGTCGTAACAGAGGTAGAATGTTGAACACTAATAAATCTTGATTCTGAAACGACATCAAAATAACTCCTTCTAGAAAAATGAATATCTACTATTATCATAAAAGCAATATCATCAGGTGAGTAAAAGGAAGGACAAAACATTTCTATTGCTTCATAACGTCTCTCGTGAATCATCTCTCTACAAGAGACAAGAGATGTAGCATCATAACCCTACGGCGCTTAACAGGTACAAAAGAGCTGTAAAATTTTACGGTGCTTGTTTAGTCTAAAAAGGTTGCTACCGTTTTTGTTAAATATGGAAGTTGGCGGCTTAATTTTCATGACTTCTCCACTAACTATGTTATTTATAAGAACTCCAGAAGAGTAGTAAATTTAATATTAAAACGATTTTAAATCAATATAGCAAGTTTGTTTAGCAAAACATTACCAACTGCATCATTTAAAAAGTTGGTACACAATACTGAGATGCATCAACGCAAAGACCTTTTACTATAAAGTCTTGAAGAAATTTTATATGAATAAATCTCATCTCCTGAGTACTCCAATGCTTGTTCGATCACTTGATATACAGAAAGATCCATTTTGTCATTGTGAAGACGATGAAGAAATTCTTGATCCTGAAGTACCTTATCTCAGTGCAATTAGAGCTCTGATATATCTTGCAAATTGCACTTGGTCTGATATTGCATCTTTAGTTAATTTACTTGCAAGATATAGTTCCACACAAACTCGAAAACATTGAAATGATATTAAACATGTCATTCATTACCTCGAAGGTATAATTGATATAAGATTATTTTATCAACATGGATCGAGTCCTCAATTATCTTTCAAATCCATACAGAGAGATCATTGCATTTTGTGAGGAGAAATGTGAAATTAATGTCAAGCAGATACGATCAAGTGATAATCTGGCAGATTTATTCACTAAAGCATTACCAACTGTAACATTTAAAAAGATTGTGCAGAACATTAGAATGCAGAGACTTGAAAACCTATTATCATATACTTTTCAGGAGGAGTAATGTCTTGAAGACTTGTGCTAATTGTACTCTTTTTCCTCCGCTAATATTTTATCCCATTGGGTTTTCCTTTACAAGGTTTTAATGAGGCAATTTTAAAACACTTGGCGATACACATGAATGTTGTACTTTTTTCTTTCGCCATTAATTTTTTTTACTGGATTTTTTCTTGGCAAGGTTTTAACGAGACATATGCTTTATGTATGGTCATTCAAATGGGGAGTGTTATAAATGGATTTGTATGACCATCTTTAGCTATCAATTAGGACCATATTTAGCCATCAATTAAAACCATCTCTAGCTGGCAATTATGACCGCCCTTAGCCATCATAATTTACTGTCCTTAGCCATCAATTAAGATTTAAGCTATACCTAAATTCCTTTGTACTCCTATATATATTTGTATCACTCACTTGCATATGAAGAAGTTTTGCATTGAATAACAACTCTTTCTCTTATAATATTATTTCTCTTTTAATTTCTTAGACTATAAAGTTTTTGATGAACTGCAGAACTACTCTCGTCTTTCTATGGATAAATTGTTGCATATATATGTATATATCAATGAATATATATATAATATTATTTTTTCTTTAGATTTTTAAATATGAATTAAGATGTTATCATTTTTTAAAGATGAAAAATTCAGTAAAATATTGATGAATACCAAGTTTTGTAAGTTTAAAGTGGCCGTGGGCTCGAATTGATTTCTTTCTTTTTGTGGACCCACTTTTCTCTCCTAATCGGAATTTTAGGACGATGGAATCTCTTCAAATACAAGCTGTGAGATCTCCCTTGTTCTTCGATCCTCTCACTGCAACAACACCATACGCTATTACTCATGGAGGACCCAACTTCTTTCCTCTTCCTTCTTTCTCTGACGCTGCTTTTGCTACAATCTTATCCATTTAGCTTTGCTAATACAGAAATTCTAAACGTTACCACTGATAAATCTGCTCTTCTTGCATTGAAAGCTTACGTTTCTTTCAAGGACCCTCACCATATTTTGATAAGCAACTGGTCCTCCAACACTCCTATTTGCACTTGGGTCGGTGTTACCTGTGGTTCTAAACATCTCCGAATCAAAGCTTTAAACCTTTCCTACATGAACCTTGAAGGTACCATTCCTCCGCACATTGGAAATCTTTCGTTCCTGGTCAGTCTAAACATAAGCAACAATAGTTTTCATGGCTCATTGCCAAATGAGTTGTCTCGTCTTTATCGGTTGCAATTCTTAGACTTGAGTTTTAATGAATTCAGTGGAGAAATTCCAGAGTCTCTATCTAACATATCATCATTACGGCGGATTAATCTTGCATATAACCAGCTTTCAGGCTCCATACCATCCTCTATATTCAAGATGCCTACCTTGCAACAAATTTTCCTCCATTCAAATAAGCTTTCAAGTTCATTAACCTCCCTTGACTTCAATGCGTCTTCACTACAATACATTCACCTCGGTGATAACGAGTTATCTGGTGGACTACCGACGTATATGTTTGATCATCTGTCCAACTTACAATTTCTTAATATCTCCCATAACCATTTCTCTGGCGTACTCCCAGAATTAGGGAACTTAACCATGCTTCGATCATTATCCCTTTATGAGAACAACTTTGAAGGTACATATGTACGTTTAGGTTTAAATGATCGATTGACTACTATTATACTCTTTAGTTGGCTTGCAAACTCCAAAATTAATTTTTGGATCTTAAATATTTCACAGGTACAATTCCATCCTCGTTGCTGAAGTGTACAAAGCTGCAATTTTTAGATATGTTTAATAATAATTTCATAGGAAGACTACCCCCAGAGATAGGGAATTTAACTATGCTTACGTACTTATTTCTTGGCCAGAACAAGTTTGAAGGTACGTATTTGACAATACTTTACTAATATTTATTATTTTATTTTTGCTTTTCACATATTTTTTTCGCTATTTTTTACAACATATGTGCATGGAAGATAAATTTACTGTAGTCTAGGAAAGTAAAATCATGTATATATAGGATAAATAATCCTTCATTAAGAAATAGGACTTTTTTAAATAATCGAGGATCATACTTTTATCCATTAAGTGCGCATGAAATCAGTAACTAGTAGTTGACAGTGGAATATCTTTGTTTCACCATGATCCGAAAATTAAAATGGAGTTTTAGGTAATTAATTAGAAGTAGAGAGATATAATAAAATTTAAAATGATAAAAATCTGGATATTAAAGAACTGATAGTTGCAATCCAACTGATCATAATTTTATTATTTCTTTCATTTTTAGTAGAGATTCACAAGCTTGTCATTGTTCATGCCCCCAATAAATAAGTAAAATCCCTGTGTACGTGTGTTAATGCACAAGATCAAAATCAGACGAAGAATCCATGAAGACCGACCGTTGTTTGAGGAAAAATCTATGGAAATATCCAAGGATAAATATTAAATCGATCCAAGAACGTATTATTCCCTACTCATATATTTAGAATTATGGATTCCATATCTAATTAACGTGGTATCATGAGTCCATTAGCATGGCTGAAAACTGAACCTACGTACCCATTTTTTTTTTAACTTGGAACCGACGGACTGGCCGAAGAGCTAGAGAACCGGTAGGACTAGTTCCAGCTGGTTAATTTGGCGCTTTGGGTCGAGAGAAGAGAGAGAGAGAGAGAGAGAGAGAGAGAGATGGGACTATTTTATTCATTACACTCGTTCTTATTTTTTTTTTAACCGTATAGTGATAAAACAACGGCGATTAATTTACTTAAGTTAGACGGTATTGTTTTATTTAAATTTAAAATAAATATATATAATCGGCTGCTTAATGAGTTTGCACGTGGTTCGAAACTATTGACATTTGTTTCTCTCGATTTAAATTGCTTACAGACTGATTCTCCACTAGTTTCTGCCGGTTTTGGAATCTGGCAGCCGGTTTCGTCGGTTCTGTTCACTCCTAATCCACAGTTAATTAACCCCAATCCATAAACATAGCCAACTCAACGGTTAATTAAATTAAAGTGCCGCTTCGACATGAATATTAATATTTTAAAACTATGTTCTTCTATCTCTTGGGCTGTTTACGGTCAACGCTATATTTGTTGACATCTTAGTTTTTTTTGTATAGGAATGATATGCAGCTAACTTGTATGATTCACTATTTGCACCTTTTTGTATAATTATTATTCACATACTTGTGCCAGATGCAATACCGAGTCAAATTGGAAGTCTGCAAAAACTAGAGCTATTCGCTATTTACTCGAACTATTTTTCTGGACCGATTCCGTCTGAGATCTTCAATATCTCAACTTTACGAAAAATTATGATGGGATTCAATAATCTCTCAGGTGACCTTCCATCAAATATGGGTCTTTCTCTTCCTAATCTTCACATCCTTGCTCTTCATGGGAATGAACTGAGTGGAACGATTCCGAACTCTATTCTCAATGCTTCACATCTCATCGCATTAGATTTGGGTCATAACTCATTCTCAAGCTCAATTCCAGAAGCAATTGGTAATTTAAGGTTCCTCGAGGCGCTGATCCTCAATAAAAATAAGTTGACAATTGATCAGTCTCTAGAACGTATTTTCTCTTCTTTGTCGAGCTGCAAATATCTTAGACTTTTTTCTTTGTCTGAAAATTACTTGAATGATGTCCTTCCCAATTCAGTTGGTAACCTCTCAACCTTTCTTCAAAGACTTGCATTAAATGACTGCAATATTAAGGGCAACATTCCAGAAGAGATTGGCAATTTAAGTAGCTTGTTTGATTTGACCCTACACCACAATGAACTGGAAGGACCTGTTCCAGCTTCAATTGGAAGATTGCACAAGCTCCAAGGTTTGTTTCTTTATGGTAACAGATTAAAAGGTTCAATCCCATATAAGCTTTGCCATTTAGGAAGCTTGGATACACTAAGGTTAAGTGGTAATGAGCTTTATGGACACATTCCTGCATGCATAGATAACATGACTTCATTAAGAACTCTTGACTTGGGTTTCAACCAATTAACTTCTTCAATTCCTTCGAGCTTGTGGAGGCTTACAGATCTCTTGTTGGTTGATTTATCATCAAATTCTCTTAATGGCCCTCTATCTTCAGATATTGGGAATATGAATGTCTTGAGAACATTAGATTTCTCAAAAAACCAAATATCAGGTCGTATCCCAATTACAATTGGTGGGCTAAAAAATATTGCCAATCTATCTTTGGCAGTCAATCAACTAGATGGCTTAATTCCTACATATGTTGGTGAATTGGTAAGCTTAGAGGTTTTAGATCTTTCCTACAATAACTTATATGGAGAGATTCCCAAGTCCTTTGAAGAACTATCATACTTGAAACATCTAAATTTGTCATTCAATAAACTACAAGGAGAAATTCCTTCCAGAGGACAGTTTGTACACTTCCCAGCTACATCATTCATGTCAAACAATGGACTTTGTGGTGAGGCTCCAATGCAAGTCCCCCCATGCAAAGGAAAAAAGGCCATAGGAATGCGAATACTGAAATATGTGTCAGTGGCAGTGGGGTTAATGGTACTTGGAATGTGTCTTGTATTTTTCTCAATAAAACGCAGTAAGAGGAACACTATGTTGCCACATGACACAAATTCAATGCCTTTAGCAACATGGAGGAGAATTTCACATCAAGAACTTATTCAAGCAACAGAAGGGTTCAGTGCAAACAACTTACTTGGAGAAGGGAGTTTTGGGTTTGTTTACAAAGGAACACTCTTAGAAGGTACAACTGTTGCTATAAAAGTTTTAAATTTGCAAGTGGAGGGGGCATTCAAAAGCTTTCACATAGAATGTGAGGTATTATGCAATATTCGTCATCGGAATCTTGTCAAAATCATTACTGCTTGTTGTAACATGGACTTCAAAGCCTTGGTATTAGAATACATGCCTAATGGGAACCTAGATATGTGGTTGTACTCTGAAAACCATTGCTTGAATATGTTACAAAGGCTAAATATAATGATTGATGTGGCAACAACAGTAGAATACCTTCATCGTGGTTACACAACACCTATTGTTCATTGTGATCTGAAGCCTACCAATGTCTTATTAGATGAAGATATGGTTGGACATGTCGCTGATTTTGGCATCGCCAAACTCCTTGGTGATGGAGTTTCTCTAACACAAACAATGACTCTCGCTACAATTGGATATATGGCACCAGGTGAGATTAAGTTCCATGTTTACCATTCTAGTACTCTCATATAAACACATCATATTGTTCTCTTTTGGTAATATACTGACCCTTTTCATTTTAGTACCATGTAACAATATTTTCTTATGATAAGCTGTAACATATGTATAGAGTATGGATCTGAAGGACTTGTTTCTACAAGGGGAGATGTGTATAGTTATGGCATTTTATTGATGGAAACTTTCACAAGAAAGAAGCCCACAGATGATTTGTTTACTGGAGAATTGAGCTTGAAGTGTTTGGTACAAGAATCATTAGCCCTTTCTATACTTGAAGTTGTTGATGCCAATTTGTTAATCAACAAAAATGATTATGCTGCAATGGAGGAGTGTTTGCTATCCACCATGGGATTGGCTTTGCATTGTTGTGCCGACTCGCCTGAACAGAGGATTGGTATAGAAAATGTTTTAGCTACACTCAACAAGATCAAATTGAAGTTTCTCAAAGATCTTACTGGATGCTAATCATGTGAGAGAATAAGGTTAGTTTATAGCTTTTGATTTCATGTTTATGGCTTTCGATATGGTGATATTTACTGTAAATTGGGACTCTTCTAAAATGACTTTTTTATGGTAATTAGTTTGTCATGGGACTTACTAGCTAATAGAAGTTAGAAGTTTACATATGTTGTAGCCGATGATTGGAGTTAATATCATTAGCATCCAATGGGTTTTGAAATTATATTCAAAGCAATGGAGGCAAGCAAAATCATTTTTCCACTCTGGTGGCATAATGGGAGAAGAGTTTTTTGTTTTGTTTTTTAATTGTAGTTTCAAGTATATATGAAATCTTACGTTTTTCTGTACATGCAGTTTCTTGAAAATAAGTACAGAGCAGCATGAATTCTTGCCATTTTGTACCCAAGTCTCTTCAAAATCATCATTATTATATCATGCAAAAAAGCAGTCAGTCTAAGGAAGCCATTACCCTGCTAGATTTATGTCTACTATACAAGAATTTGATCAAATGATGGAGGATCTCAAGCTAAGCTTTCTGTTATTCACTGGAAAAAAGAATTAAAATACTTAAGCAAATGTCAATGACGTGATTTATGTAGATTAGTTATATTTTCTCTATTTCTCAAAAGATTCATATTAAATGTGTTGGACAATTCTTTCAACGGGCCTTTAGCTTCTCTTATCTTGTTTTGTTTTACCTTAGCTGGATTGTTTTATCTTTGATTCTTTTTATGCAGGTATGTTTTGTGCTCAATGGGGTGTTCAAAAGTTAATGTTGAAAATAGATTGTTTAATTCTTATTAATGCTTTGAACTCATCTGCTGACTACCTTACTGTTTTTACTTTTCTGATTCAAGACATAAAAAGAATGCTGAGGGGCTTTTAAGAAGTGCAGATTTCACATGTAAGTAGACTGGGAGATACGGCTGCACATCAATTAGCAAGGTATGCTTGGAATGTTGAGGAAATTGAGATGTGGTGGGATTCTTGTCCTTCTTTTGTATCACAAGCTGTTTGGCTTGACAAGAACAATCTCTTGTAAGGACTTTATATTTAAATGAATGGAATGATGTTTATCTAAAAAAATGTTTTGTTTGTTTGTGTTGTTTGGTCTTAGTTTGTTTGTGTAATGTTTATATTGATTTTAATACCTGGGTTGGGATTTTATAATCATTTGTAATCCCAGGTGTTCTTGGTGGTAACCAGGGTATTCATTTGCCATAAGTGAAGGCTCTCAATAAAATTGGATACCGTTCTTTTCTTTCTAAAAAAAAAAGGGTCTTTAGCATTATGTGTTGGCTATCATGATTTGGTGGTCGAATCACTTAATGTAATGGGTATGCTCTGTTAATTAGATGGGACGATATTAATGAACTGCAGATGTGTAGAGACTATATCAATGAAATAAAAAACGACTGTGTGTATATCTATAGTACAATATTTGGGATTCACCTCACCTCTAAGTGGTCACCAATGTTAACTATGAATGCATTGGGAATTGAATTACATTGACCCACTCTCCTATATGCTGCACCTGAAGGCCGGAGATCCCATTATGTATGAGGAAGGTCAAGAGGCCATCATCGGAATGAGAAGGCTTGCCCATTGCTACTTCTGGCTCTGGAGATGGCGAATACAAGTTTGCAGCCAAGATCTGTAAACCTGATTCCAAATTCATGGCCTTTTCCATATATCCGTCTCCTAATCCCAAGCTCACTGATATTCCTTCCAGCAAGCCTCTAGCTAGTTTTCGGGTTCTTTTGCCATACTCAGGTCAATGAGATATTTGTGTGGCAACAAATACAAGAGCCAGTTGAAAATAAATTGACATGGTTCCACTGAGATGGAAACTAGAAAGCATATTATCCAATATCCATCAGTTTAGGGTCCAGGATTAGTAGTCAGGAACAAAAGAAGCATAATTAACTATGCGCAGAATCACATGGAGACTAGAAGTCCATTCGATTTTGTCCCAAGTTTACAATTGGCATTTCTTCTAGATATGTGCATTTGCATCGTCATATGTTTATGTTTGAAAATCAAATAAAAATAGATTAGGAAGATGATGGAGTATCTGTCGAGCCTAATTAGGGTAAGCAATATTGAAGTTCTCAACTTTGGAGGTTAATCTTAACAAGAAAGATCAGGAAATACCTGAATCTAGGGGATTTAGTCGGTGAGTGAAACTTGGGATGGTAGGCTTCAACGTTATCAACGTATTCTGGTCAAATTGTCAATAAAAAAAAGTTGCTAAAGAGTAAAGAGAACAATGTCGTCAGGTAGGCCACCAAACAAAACTGAGTTTGAAGACTGCTCCTTGTAATATTATTATATAGGTAAATATTAGAGATTTTAATTGAAATATTTTCAATTAAGTCTGTAACTAACTGGTTTTCTATTTTTTACCAGTTAGTTACTTTACTTCTTTTACCTTTACTATACCTTTACAGCCTTTAGCCTTTTACACGTATAAAAACAGAGACATGTTGTAACTCCATTCATATGGAACATAGAATAAGGGCAGGTTTCGTGCCTAAGATGACATACAAAATTCTAATATGATCTCATTTCATTTTATCTTATCTTATTTTTAAACATAATTCAAATACAAAATTTTCAAACTAATCATTATAACTTTTTCAAACATTCAAATAAAAAATAATTCCAATTTTTTTCAAATCTCTAAACAAAAATAATATTATAACAATATTTAATTTTATAAATTTTTTTTTTCAACTTTTTCTCTATCATTTCTCAAAACTCAAAAAATACTCAACTCAAACTATCTCATTACTATTCACAAACTATCTTAATACTATTCATAAAATTCTCACTCCTCAAACCTCTCTTAAAATTCTTCTCTGTTGAAGAGTTTTATATCCTCATCTTTCTTCCTCCGATTTGCAACATGGTATTAGAGCGGAAACTCTAGGGTTCCGTCTCTTTCTTCATTGTGATGCCAAATTCAACCTCTATTAAAATGCACGGTGATAATCAATCAGCAAATCCCTATTATTTACAGAATGGAGATTTGACTGGTTCTATCTTGGTAATTTCTCAAGTCCTAACGGGGGATAATTACCACACATGGTGTAGATCCATGCAAATAGCTTTGAAGGCTAAGTACAAGATGGGGTTTATCATTGGAGTCATAAATCAACCAGTCGATTCTAATCCTCTGTATGAAGCATGGGAGCAATGCAACAATATGATACTACTATTTTGGATCTTGGATTCTGTATTGAAGGAAACTGTAGGGACAATCATATATGTTACAACTGCAAAAGAAATGTGGGAAGAGTTAAAGAATCAGTTTTCTCAAGGAAATGGGCGACCAAGTTTTCAATTGCAAAAGGATCTTGCTTCACTTTCACAAGATTAGTTGTCAGCAAGATTTTACTACAGAAAATTTAAGTGCTTGTGGGATGAACTTCTTAACTACAACCAAACTCTGACTTCAATCAAGTCTCTTATGGTAAAGACTTTAATTTTGGGAGATATGACCTCAGGCCAGTACAATTAGACAATACGTATTACGTAGTCCATTGGTGGATGCTGTACATGAGCATAATAATTCTACACAGCCGAGATTATAACACGATCCAAATAGGATTTCCCATCAATCTTGTTGCTTTGCTCATGAAGTACCATGAATTCTTCAAGGGATGGTCTACAAAAATTTCTCTGGCATACTTCAGCTTGGTGAAGTAAAATGCACTGTTAATGGTCATTTTCATGCTTTTTAGGTCTTTTCTTCACTTTTGTAGAGTGAAGTTTGAAGCTTCCATTTGCAGCCCTTGGAGCTGTAGTCGCCTAGCACGCATCTCGTGGACTTATTCCACAAAATACATTACAACCTAGTCTCTCCCCTAAACAGGGTGAAATATCCCCATCCCATATGAATTGCAGATCTATGTTGATTTTTGCTCCTTTATTTTATTTGAAAAATCTTACCATTGATTTCGAGGATTTTATTTTATTTTATTTTTTACTTTTATAAAATATGGTCATTTGATATCATATCAAAATATGATAAAAAGATACTGATTAAAAGAATAATAAAGAACACTTTTCTACAATTTATACATTTATTCAAATTAAACCGACCTCCAAATATAAAATAGACAATCTTTTAGACCAACTAGGAGTGTAACCAGCTTGGTTCGGTTCAGTTTTGGACAAATTTTGAAATTGAACTGGCATACAGCAATTTTAAATTTTCAAGAACGGATACCACACCGGTTACCATCCTAGACTGATACTTCCAGTTTTATAGTTTTCGATCCGATTTGGTTTGNCATCCCATATGCATTGCAGATCTATGTTGATTTTTGCTCCTTTATTTTATTTGAAAAATCTTACCATTGATTTCGAGGATTTTATTTTATTTTATTTTTTACTTTTATAAAATATGGTCATTTGATATCATATCAAAATATGATAAAAAGATACTGATTAAAAGAATAATAAAGAACACTTTTCTACAATTTATACATTTATTCAAATTAAACCGACCTCCAAATATAAAATAGACAATCTTTTAGACCAACTAGTAGTGTAAACAGTTTGGTTCGGTTCAGTTTTGACAAATTTTGAAATTGAACTGGCATACAGCAATTTTAAATTTTCAAGAACGGAACCACACCGGTTACCATCCTAGACTGATACTTCCAGTTTTATAGTTTTCGATCCTATTTGGTTTGGTTTTTCGATTTTAATTAAATGTAAATGTGTCATAAAAAAATCTATTATAAAAAAAATTGCTAGAAAAAAAAAATCCATTGTATAAAAACAATTTGTTGTATAAAAAATTCTGCTGTAAAAAAAAATACAAAAAAATTGCTATAGAAAATAGAAAATAAAAATCTCCCAACACTTTTCACACCCAAGGCTAGTTGCAACTAATTAGACTGCAGAAAATATATTAGTGTAAAAATATATTTAAATCTCAAAAAAAAATTTTGAAAAATTATTACTACAATGGAAAGGCAACTTTGGAAGATCAAGGGTGTGCATAACTATGGGTGATGCCCAAAAGTGGCAGAGTAGTGGCGGACAATGTATTTTACAAAAACTAACCGTGGGTTCAAAATAGGGAAAAATCAAGGGAGACCTAAAGGGAGTTAGGGCTGGGCATGGAGCAGCTTATGGTGGTCGGTGGAGTGGATGGTGTTGGTTGGTAGCCATGGGTGGAGGTGCACGGTAGAGATCTAGTCGTGAGAGGGAGGGAAACCTATTTCGTGTTAGGTGCTTGATGGAGAAGGATGAGCTATAATGAGGGGCTGGGTTTGGAAAGGGTGTTGGCTGATGTGAGGGGAAGCTATCATGATGGATGGCGACACTAAGGAGTGGCACACAGTAGTGCAAGGGGGAAGAATCTAAATGAGTACAAAGCTGGGGAGAGAGAGAGAGAGAGAGAGAGAGGCCATAAGAGTGGAGGCTGGTGTGAGGGAGGTCGCCGGTGGAAGGAGAAGTTGCTGGGGGTGGTACGGTGGCCAGGCGACGGTGGACGGCGAAGCTGGGTTGTTAAACCTATGGGTCTTTGATGTGCATGTGGGAGGGGATGGCGGCAAGATGGAGGGTGAGTTCAGTAGAGGTAGGTCATTGGCATGATGGGGTGGTGGTGAGGTGATCAGTGACCAGTGGTGGCCGTCGATGGGGTTGGGCTGAGCTAAAAGAGAGAATTAGGTAGGGGGAAGGGCTTCCATTAGGTGCAGGAGAAGAGGGAGGAGAGAGAGGGAAAAGAGAAAGTGAGGGGAAGAAACTAGGGGCTTGGGGATTAAATCCAGGCCCTTTATTTTGGCGTCTTAAAACTGATCCAACGAAGATGATTAAAATGATTGTTTAAATTCAAAACACAGTGACAAAGTAAAATAAAATAGTAAAACCCAACAATAAAAATAATTTGAAATAAAGAGCCAATAAACATTAGGCAATAAATAATAACGAGAAAATGCTCATTAAAATAATTTACACAACTTAAGTAGTAATAACGATAAAATACCATAACAATAATAATAATAACGAATCTAAAACAAAGGAACCCATAACATAATTAGTAAAATAACTAATTAAAAATACAAGGAAATGAGGGATGTCACATCCTCCCCCCTTAAAAGAACTTTTATCCTCGAAATTTACAAGGTCAAACATTAACGCCAAGGCAAGATACAAGATACAACTCAGAACATCTTTGAGAAAAACATGCCATCAATGACGCCCAAACGAATATGGATATTACTCTCTCATGTCTACTCCTATGGGCGATTTCATCATACTCTCTCTAGTCTCCTAGTGGCACATCACGTCTAGCACTCCTAGGGCGGCCATGTAATCCGAAATCTCCATTTCCACAAGAACCTGAATACAACACCCAATGAATCCCAATGATTAATAGCTTCATATGATAAACTGTGCTAACTTCAATCGACTCTTATTCTATAACTTCCAAACTTTCATTATATTCTACACTTTGGCAACCCATTAGCTGCTTCTCAAGTTAACCATGGATAAACATAATTTGTACAACCAAATGATTAATCTCCAACGGCAAGTATCGTCTCAAGATTTCAAGTCACCACTAATTCCTCAAGATTGGTACAAAGTTTGAACCCCCAACTATATCACAAAATATCATGCACTTGTTGTGCACACTTATAATTCGCCAAAATAAATAAAATTATGTCCTCATAAATTAACACCATCGATTACAAGCCAGCTTAACATCTACTAACAAGAAAACTTTTACCACATTTTGGTAGACAATACTCTGTCTTCCAAAACCATCATTGATAGAAAACCAGTATGAATCAACCTCAGCATCCCAAACTGAAAACAAGTAACATCATCTTAAAAAAAAAAAAAAATACACACATCCCATCCAAGCTTAAGAGCATATCCAAAAAGGCTAGAACCTATCTCTGCCAACCAATAAACTCCTACCTGACAACATATACTTAAAAGCTCACCACCTCAATTCTGAATGCCATCTAATCTAGTAGTGACTATACTCAATACAAACCACCATTGAATTTACCAAAATATTATTGAAACCTTCTTGGTAACTCGCCCATGCTTTTACTCCCATAAACTCTAATACTAGCACAACTAGTTCCTTCAATAGCACATCACAATTAAATCTCAAATTAGGCCATGCTGCTCAAATCTCCAATCCACCAAAAACTATAGTACAATACTCATAGATCCTAATGCTTTATTACCTCCTAGATCTGGTTATGATATCCACTGTTGATGCCTAAGATTCAACTTCCAAGCCTTTAACGTACACCACACATTGGTGATCCAACAATCTCTCTAAAGTTAAATAACAATTCCATAATTCTTCCAGCTGGACATTCAACTCCAAAGGAAAGTATAGCCTAAAAATTTAAATTCCTATGTGACCTCAAGTCACAACTAATTCCTGAAGATGATCACCACCATTACTGTTAACCATCACTTCATTAAGTATCCCACTACGACTGTACAATCAACTCACCAAAAGTCTAAGGCTAAGATCTCTTGAATTTAATACTATCATATCAAATCCACTTCAACACTTACCAAAACCACTTCTTCCAGCCAAAAATAAAACAAGGACATGTAATCTCCGAAATTCATACATGCTCACAAATATTATGCGTTGATCTCATGCATCCTTAGCCAAAACCAATACTCCTCCAAATGTACAAGTGATCCATTACTACCATTTCCATCATCTAGATCTATATTCTCAAAATTAACAAGAATTATTTCCTAAATCTGCACCATATATTATCCTTAAATCTGATATGGATAAAATTCTAAAGCCTTTCACAATAACCTAGAGCTAATAACAATAATTTTCAGAACTAGATCAATACCTTCAATCTACAGAGAAATACTCGAACTAGATCAATATCTTCAATTCTCAAAGAAATACTCTCCTTAAAAATTCCTATATCAATAACTCAACTCTAATCAACCCCATTTTAATAGTTATAGACTAATCAATCTCTAGAACAGATCAATCTAGCATACCAAGTCTATAGAACTAAAAACTCCAGGCCCTTGGGGCTTTCATCGGGTGCAGAGGGAGAAAGGGGAGAGAGAGGAAAAAGGGAAAGTGGGGAGGAAAAACTAGGAGCTTGGGGATTAAATCCAGGCCCTTAATCTTGGGGTCTTAAAACTGATCTAACAAAGAAGATTAAAATGATTATTTAAATTCAAAACACAGTGACTAAGTAAAATAAAATAGTAAAACCCAAAAATAAAAATAATTTAAAATAAAGAGCCAATAAATATTAGACAGTAAATAATAATGAGAAAAAGGTTCATTAAAATAATTTACACAACTTAGGCAGTAATAACGATAAAATACCATAACAATAATAATAAAACCCAATCTAAAATAAAGGAACCCATAAAATAATTACTAAAATAACTAATTAAAAACACAAGGAAATAAGGGTGTCATAGTTGTGTAAAGGTAAATAAAGACTGATAAAATTGTGTAAAAGCACTGCCTATCCTAGCTAGGCCTACAACTCGGCCTGGCACAATCGAGTTTGTGCCCATCCCAACCTAAATGTCACCACATAAGGCACCAAATTAACCCAACCCAACTCTAACAAAATAAAAACGGGTTGAACCTGTATACCTAACCTTTACCAAAAAGAAAAAAAAAATCCTCCCTATTGCATATCAAAAGTGATGAACTTGATGTAGTTCTCCATGTCTGCAAAAGTGATGAACTCAATGCAGTTCTCCTCGTCTGCATAAGCGAAGCCATCTACATAAGCGTTAAACTCGATGCAATCGGTGATGGCGTTGCCTCTGATACTGGGGATGTAAGCTTGCTCTTTGATTTTTTGGGGCTTGCAGACAAGGTGTAATCGGATCTAGGTGGCATAGCACAAATGGGATATTCCTATACCAAATTCCCAAGGAACGGTTGGTGGAACTACCTAGGCCAAAGAAACCAAGTTCAAAGCTGCCTTATCTGGAAATCAATGTATTAGCCTAATGATGGACTGGGATTGAGTAATGGTTTCAGCTGCACTAGAGACTCTAGAGAGAGAAATAAGAAAGTTGGCACCAAAAAATATACAAGAGTAAATCCATTCCTTAGTAGAGATAGAGATCTATGCTTAGAAGTTGAACTCGAGACACTTTTAGGTAGAGTCACAGAGTAAGGAGCAATTTGAATGGCATATAGGGTTGCTAGGGTTTGAGGAGAAGAGAGGCAGTAGCAACATTTTCGATGATCGGTTTCGACCAATAATAGGGTGTTTAAACTCAGTATTGGGCTTAACTCGGATTAGCCTGGCTTAACTCATTGAACTGGACTTTGTTCGAGTGGGCCCAAGTCGGTTATTTAAGATGGATCAGGCCATGCCTTTTTCTGCATAGGCCTAATCCTAGCAGAGGTAGTGTGTAGGATTCCATGTCCATATGTCACCTGTAATATCTTATTTCTCTTCTTTCTTTGACTTGCATATAGGTTGAAAAACATTGTGTTCCTATCCCCATTTTGTAGCCAATGTACATTAGTCCTCTGCTTCCATTTCAAGTGTAAGCTTTCCTGAATGCTTGGAGTTGCTTAACTTCTTCGATAATAATGCTACGAGATTAGCCTAAATAGCCTCTAACGTTGTGAGTTTCTCTTTCAGTGTTTGATCAGAAAATGGATCTTTACATTGAGCCCATCTTTTTAAAGATTTCTTATAGCAACCAAGTTTTGTTGAAAGGGAATTAAGGCAACCATAAGAGCAACCAACTTTCATCCAAGTATTTTTAACAACCTCTCCACAATCCCCATAAGTAGACCAACTATCTTCAAACTTACTCAATTTGTAGGTAGAACCTAAGTAGCTATGTTGTTGTTATACAGACAGTAAAATAGGGTAATGATCAGAGGTTATTCAAGGCAGTACCTTGATATCCCTATTCCCAAATTCATTACACCATGTAGTTGAGGCCACAACTCTATCTTGCCTTTCTCTAGTAAAAGAGTCATTTGTTTTGTTATTCGACCAAGTGAAGTTTCCTTGAGAGAATCCCAAGTCATCAAGCTAACAATCATACAAGACATCATTAAACATATTTATCTGCTTATCACTCCTTCTAGCACCACCATCCTATTCAGAGTGAATCATTGAAGCTAAATTGATATGTAGCAAAAGTCAATAAAAAAAATGATGATAACATTATCCACTTGCCCAAATGTTAACCATTCTAACAAATAAATTGTTAAATGTCTGTGAAGTCTGTCTATCATGTGACTAACATCATACTAAGGGGATCTCTACAAAACTAAAATATAAGATATTCATTATTAAAACTATATATTTCCTTTTTATTGAGTGTTTTTTTTTTTTTTTATGAAAAGGACCACCTTACATATTAGAATATTCATGAGCTTCAAAGGCACTAGGGAGTTCAATGAAAGCTTTTTTATTTATAGGAAAAGCTCTTCAGCGATCCACAAAAAATCGCATCAACATATAAAATATATAAAACAACAGTTTTTTTTCCCTTTGATACAACTAATTAGGTTAATAAGCTTTATATGCATATTAAATTAATTTTGATGGTGGATTAGGCGTAATTGTGTCAAATTATAAGCTTTTTAGCTATATATATTGAATGTTTGAGACTGTAGTGTGAAATATAGTTTGTAACTTAACTAATAATTAGTTTCGCTATTCAAGTATTATTTACTATTTGATAACTATATATTTAAAGTTTTACCATTAAGTAATGTAAATGGTAAACCCTAGGCACCTCCTTCCCCGTCTCTCTCTCGTAAAAAATCAAGGCCTCCAGATCTAATTTTCATCAGAGGGGAAGGAGGCTTCGACTTCCTCCTCCTCCTCCCTCTCATTCTCTCCTTCCTCCAGTCACTAAGATTATCTATTAAGGTTTCTTTCGTTTAGTTTTATTTTTCTTTCTTCAAAATTAAAAAAGATAGATCTACAACTTTTCGTCAACTTCCGAGGGACATGCAGGGTACAATCAGATTCACAGGTCGAAAATCGTTCGAAGCAAAGTGATGTTTTTGCAGAAATCATTGCATGTGGTTCTCACGCACCGCCCACATCTATGCGTGGTCCTCATGTGCCACCCCTTTCGGATGCTCTTCTAGACACATGTACCAGTTCACCAGACTTGCTACCACCAGACATTTTAAATCTACCTTTGTGGCTGAAAAGAGACAAGTGTGTTGCCTTCACGGGTCATCACAGATTTTGACGTTTATCAAAGTAGGTCTAGACTGTAATTCGTCATTTCTCACATCTATTTTAATGCTTTCCTTTTGTTTTCCTTATTGCTAATTAAAATAAAATAAATAGTTCATTTCTCATATGTATGTCTGTAGAGGTTGAGTTTTCTCTTTCTATGAAGAGTGAGGTTGAGTCTCTATTTAGGCAAAGAATATAATCACTTGAACGTTTGTCCATAGAGAATATCAGTAATAGTAAAGACCAGACCAATCACAAAAGGAAATAGTGTATTGATAGAGTTCCAAATGCATTATTTTGGTTTATGACATCATGTTTGATGTGGAGACATTCCAGAATGTACCTAGTCATGGATATAAGTTTCTTGGATGAATGAATGATGACAGTTTCCCTTAAATAAAAGTATATATTTGTTTGAAAATAAATTTAAAAAGTGTTTTTTGAGTTAGAAATGTCGATTATTTGATTTTAAAAAAAAATTATTATTATCATATTCTTGAAAGATTGAAAATTGTAATTATTTGAAAGTTGTACAGGTATTTTGCCTGTTGACAATCTTTTTAAATTTGAATTACATTCCGCATTATTCAGAAAAGTATGCTTTTCTTCAAATATAATTTTTAACTTATTTGGTATTAAAAAGTATTTTAATATGTAACATCCAAACAATTTTTTTATATTAAAAAATTTGAAAATTATTTAAACAATGTTTTTAATACTCCTAACGCAAAATCTAAACCGACCATAGTATTTCTTAAAAGTGGGTCATCTAATGCGAAAATAGTTGTGAAGAGATAGGGAACATTATATATCATAGTTTTAAAACCTAACCCAACAACAAGTTTGGAGAGTGAGATGAGATGAAAATTTTTTTAATTGTAATAAGATAGTTTGTAAATAGTAGTGCGATAATTTGAGTAAGCCTATGCAGAAAAGCTGACGATCGGGCCCGTCCGTGAGACCCAACCCACCTTGCTAAATGTCAAAACTATCTAGCTACATGTTTTATGTTTGTGGGTTTTGTGTTTTGGGCCATTGGGTGCTCGAAAATTGAATTAATTCTGGTTCTTGGGGGTGATCTGCTTCACGGCTGTTTGAGGATTCCATGGTTCACGACGATGATCGTACACGAGGACGAAACTTCTCCAGAATATTGACAACACGCTCGGCGTTTTCCACACCCATGCCATGGCTGGGTTGCTGGGTGGAATCCTCTCCGGGATCTTTGCAGAGCCCCAGCTATGCAAGCTTTTTCTGCCCATCATAAGCTCCAGGGGAAGCGTCTATGGAGGATCCTCTCTTTCCTTGCAGTTTTGCTGCATCTTACGGCATTAGTTGCCCATCTCTCTTTCCCTCATCCTCTCCAATTTCTTCTTTGTTCAACAGGTTTTGTTGATGTCCAATTGATTTTTTTATGATAGCCATCTTCCCAGAAGAAGAAATTTGGGTTTAACTTCATTATAGTTAAGTAGATAAATGAAGAAGATGGGGGGAGAGGAGAGAGGAGAGAGAAGCATGGGGGGGAGAGAGAAGGGAAGGCTGATTAGGGGGAGAGAGAAGCATCGGGGAGAGAGTGAATTGGTTTGCCACGTAGGGCTATGGTGTGAAATTATTAAATAGGCTGATGAGAAGATTTCATAAATCATATGTCATAAAGTAACAGGTGATCTCAGGAAATCGAGTGGTCCTCGCTTCCCGTCGGTTTCTTATTTTCCGTATAATTATTAGAGTTTCAATCAAATAGTGGGAAATTAGTAATTTTTCCAAGTGAACGCCTTTTCCTTTTCTTTTCTTCCTTAACATATGAAAATATCTATTTGTCATTTCTTAAACTATACATCAATACTGAATTATTATGGTCCTCTCCTAGTAGGGTGAGATTTTTTCTCTTTCTTTCGGGGAAGAGTGAGGTCTCTTGGATCAGCTAAGCTGGTTTGAAGAGTGAACAATGGAGGAGGACTTAGCTAGACAGTGGGAAGGCTTATGCCTTATTGAGAAGGAACAAATGGAGGTGGTCTTACCAATCAAGTCAATAACCAAAGCTACACAACAAGGCAAGCACTGCCTACTAGCCATGATTATAGCAAAAAGACAGGTGAACCAAGAAGCTTTCAAGTCTACAATGGCAAAAGTGTGGAGGTGTGAGAGTTGGTTTCAGTTCTCAGAAGTTGGCATGAACAAGTTCTTGATTGAGTTCCATCGGAAAGATCTAAACTAGGTGTTAAGGGGCAGACCTTGGTCCTTTGACAGGTGGTTGATACGCCTCCATGCATTTGAAGGAAACAAATCCATCAATGAAGTTCCATTTAATAAGGAAGAGTTCTGGATACAGGCCTACAACTTCCCTGTAGCAAGTATGACTTATGAAGTGGAGTCCAGGTTGGTGGAAAGCTTGGTAGATTTATAACAGCAGAAGTTGATGATAGAGGCATTGGATGGGGGAAGTTCATGAGGATAAGGGTGGAAATGAGTATTACAGAAGCCCTCATCAGAGGAATATTTTTAACTCTTGAAGGAAAGAAGACCTGGATCCCATTAAAGTATGAGCGTCTACCTCCCATCTGCTTTGGGTGTGGGACTGTAAATCACTCAAAGTAGGGCTGTTCCATCAACTCTATGGATAATAATTAGCTGCAATATGGGGCTTGGCTGAGGGCCCCTACAGTGAAGGATAGGGAAACCACCAACAAGAAGTACGGGGAAGAAGAAAAGCAGAAAAGCACAGAAGAGCAGCCATGAAAGCAGGGTGGGGAGGTTAGGGATGAAGGGCAAAACAGTAAGTCTGACAATGCAGACCCTTTTGATCCTTCTGACACCAAACATCCTACCAGTTTTTTTGCATAAACAAAACAGGAGCTTATTAAGGAAAAGTTGACCATCCCAATTTGGAAAGGTCCTGAGCAACCTTTTCATGCAACAGAAGCGTGCCTCATGCAAGGCATAAAGGAAGCACATGGACCACCAGTCAATGACTGCATGGGTAAAAACCAGAAAACAACTCTGGACCCCATGAATAGCCTAGACTTGAGAGCCCAAGCTACTTCCTTGGCCCTTTTAAAAATAAACCAACTAGCCAAATAACATAACCAAAGAAGACCAAAGAAAGTCTTCTAAGTGGGGCCAAGAGAGAAGTCTCACAAAACAATGCAGGACAAGAAGTCAAGATCATTAAAAAAAGGAAAAAAGAGGTGGTGCTAGATGCAAGTCCCAACAGAGATGAAGTGGTGGAGGCTGTGTCACAACCCCACCCTACACAATGAGTTGTTTAAGTTGGAACTGTCGAGGGCTTGGGACCCTCGAACAGTGAATAAGCTGCATCTTATGGTGCAAAATAAGTCCCCAAATTTTGTTTTCTTAATGGAAACAAAAAGCAACAGAACAAAGGTGGAAGCTGTCAAAAGGAGACTGCACTTTGAAAACAGCTTTGTAGTCAATTCGAGAGGATCAAGTGGTGGGCTAGCCTTCCTTTGGAAAGAGGACATGGAAGCAGAAGTAGTGTCATACACACAGCATCACATTTCACTTTTAGTGAAAGGCATGATGGAGGGAGTCCCATGGCATTTAACTGGGTTCTATGGTCACCCAATGACAATAAAAGAGGCAGGAAAGTTGGCTCTTGCTACAAGCTCTTAAACCTGCAAACCCAATAGGATGGATGTGTGTAGGTGATTTTAATGAAATAATGAGTTATGGTGAGAAGTGGGGAGGATCACTGAGACCATACAAACAAATGGAGGCATTCAGGAGTGCTGTAAACAGATGTGGCCTGAGTGATATGGGCTACCTTGGAAGTAAATTTACATGGTCTAATGGAAGGTAAGGGAAAGCCTTCACCAAAGAAAGGCTTGATAGAGCCTTTAGCAACTCTGCCTAGGCACACATGTTCAATGATGCCAAGGTATTTATACTCCCGGCCCTGAATTCAGATCATAATCCACTATGGGTTACCATGGAGCAGATTCAGCCACCTAGAAACTGACAACAAAAGCCTTTTAGATATGAGGCATGCTGGTTACTAAAGGAAGAAAGTTCTAAACTGATCGAGGAAGCTTGGAGGGCACCAAGACAAACTATGAACAAAATGCAAGCCACCATTGATAGACTCAAAAACTGCAAGCTTAAGCTGACTCAATGGAGTAAGAAGACATTAGGCACTGCAAGGAGAGAAGTCAGTGCTCAAATGGACTACATCTCAAAATTACAAGAGAGGAACACAGGCCAGCTAACAGAGGAGATAAAACAAGCACAACAAGGGGTAAATAAACTTCTTGAGGCAGAGAACATTAAGTGGAAACAAAGAGCCAAACAAAGGTGGCTGGCTGAGGGGGATAGAAATACAAAATACTTCCACCAATGTGCTTCAGATAGGAGGAAATCAAATGTAGTCAGGAAATTGATGGATAGCAATGGACAAGCTGTAAATTCGAAAGAAGGAATTTGTGACCTTTTCCAAGTATACTTTACAGAACTTTTCACCTCATCTAAACTTAGTAATCTAGATTCATGTATAGCAATAATGGAGACTCGAGTGATTGCAACACAAAAACTTCATGCTGACCAAGCCCTACACCATGTAAGAGGTGGAAGAAGCTCTTTTTAGCTTGAATGGATTAAGCTCCCCAGGACCAGATGGCTTCCCTGCAGTCTTCTACCAAAAGAATTGGTCAGTAGTGGGCCCATAGGTGTGTGATACTGTTCTACATGCCCTTAATTCAGGTGGCAACATAAGGGACATAAACATAACTTTCATTGCCCTAATCCCCAAGAAGAAAGTCCCAACTACAGTCACAGAGTTCAGGCCCATCTCTCTCTGTAATGTACCCTATAAACTTATCTCTAAATGCATAGCCAACAGATTGAAGAAAGTACTACCTAGTATTATTTCTCCTTCTCAATCTGCCTTTATTCCTAATAGACTAATAACTGATAATGTTATTGTTGCTTTTGAGGCTTTGCATACTATGAAATGTAAATTGTCAGGAAAAGAAGGGTATATGGCACTAAAATTAGACATGAGCAAAGCCTATGACAGAGTTGAGTGGGACTTTCTCAGAGCTGTGCTTCTCAAGATGGGGTTCTGCAGTCAATGGGTGGGACTAGTGATGAGATGCATAGAATCTGTCTCCTATGTTCTCTTAGTGAATGATGATCCACAACAAGAGTTCCTACCTTCTCGAGGCATAAGACAAGGTGACCCACTGTCACCTTATCTTTTCATTATGTGTGCAGAGGCACTAAGCAACCTGATTCACAAGGTTGGAGACAACAGACTGATTAATGAGATTCCAATAGGGAAGAGTCAATTAAGAGTCTCTCACCTCTTTTTTGCAAATGACAGTCTGATTTTTTGTAAGGTAAATGTTATGGAATGGAATAGAATGATTACTCTCTTGAGAACATATGAGATGGCATCTGGCCAAAGATTAAACCTTGAGAAAACCTCCATTATCTTCAGCAAAAACACAGCAAGACAGACCCAAGAATACATACTGTCAATTGTTGGCATAAGGTCTGGTTTGGCTTATGAAAGGTATCTAGGTTTACCATCTGTGGTGGGGAGAAACAAGCTCAGATCCTTCAAAGATATTCTGGACAAGATTAGAATGAGGCTGAGTAATTACAGAACTAAAACACTCTCTCAGGCAGGAAAGGAAATATACATCAAAGTTGTGATCCAAGCCTTACCCACCTACACCATGAGTGTTTTTAAACTCCCCACCTCCTTCCTTCAATCCATCAATAGTGTTATTCAGCAATTTTGGTGGGGCCAGCAAGAGAAGGAACACAAAACTCACTGGGTATCATGGAGGAAATTAGGACAAGCTAAGGCAATAGGGGGCCTTGGGTTTAGGGATCTTGTGTGTTTCAACAAAGCCATGCTCTCCAAGCAATGCTGGAGACTTATCCAAGACCCTAATTCCTTGGCTGCTAAAGTCTTAAAAGCCAAATACTACCCTAAATTGAACTTTCAAACATCAAAATTAGATCTTGGGTTGCAACAAGCCTTCATTGCTGGAGATTCTTTGCAAGTCACAAAAGCTTTACGAGAGGGAAAAGAAGCATGGTGTAGTGCTAGCATGTACATGAATGAAACAAGATCATGTCTTTCACATTTTGCAAAGTGGGAAGTTTCTCATATTAGGAGAAATGGTAACATTGTAGCTTACTTATTAGCAAAAGATGCTCTTACTAGTCCAAAGTTAATTGTAACAATGGAGGAAACCCCTCTATCTATATCATCATTTTTATAATGAATTGACGAAAGAGTATTTCCTTTCAAAAAAATACTGAATTATTATTTTTATTATTTTATTTAAACATATATATATTGATATGTAAATATGTATATTTAAAAAAAATAAAAATGACAAATCATGTGAGTAATATTTTTCTATATATATATATATATATTGATTTAAGAACATGGCGGAACTAGAAAATCTAACTAAGCTTATAAAATTATTCTCTATTTTTTTTTTTTTTCATTTGTTGTTGGGGGGCACAGGAGAATTAATTTTTATAAAATCTATCTCATAAAAAGATCTTAAAAACTTGAGTTTTAGGGATTTCAGCACAACACAGTAGTTCTGCCACTGATAATGGGATATATAGGTCAAAAAACTTCAAGAGTTAGCCCTACTGATCATCAATGGAAGGCTGCCGATAAAAATGTCTCAAAATACAGGGGCCGGTGACCCATCTGATGATCATCTCCCATATAAAAAAGCCCTAAAGTAAGTTGTTAATAATAACTTTATCAAACAGCTCAGAAATCGATAATTTTCAAAACAAAATAATCCTCTATAATCCAGGCATGAAATTTTACCTTCATCATTAGGAAGACGTCTTTGTGCCTTGACATTGATTACTCCCATGCAAAAAAGCAAAATGAGCGTTTTAAGAATGAAGATGATCTTCGGTACTCTGTGAGCTTGTATAACCATTTTTCCCTCTACCCACTTCTTGTTGCGCCTCGAGTTCTATATTCAGGTCTGCGTTCAAACGTATCATCTTAGACTGATTGAATATATATATGTCTTCTGGGATTTGTTTTACTTATGAGGTAGGCCCCTCTATCCTAAAAATAATATTAAATTTCAAGACATAGACACATATACGCGCTCTAATTCCATCCAACTGCCAACTTGCACATGGCCACGGCCACATTTTTTCTTGACTATTTTTTCACACCGTACTTGTCTTTTTCCACTCCGTGTTTTGCGCAATGATTTTAAACGCTTTTGGTTGTTTCCTAGAAAATTCATACTTCTCTTTTCTTCTTCTTCGACCAACTGCCAGCTTTGACATGGTCATGGCACTCGGTTCGGTTTGGAACATAAGAATTTTTATTATAATTTTAAAATTTTTATCTTATTATTATAATTTTTTTAAATTTTTATATAAAATATAATAAATAATTTAACTTTTACTTAACTTTTTTAAATTTTAAAATAATATTAATATTAAAATATTCATCTTAAAACTCAACATTTTCATATTTACTATCAAATCGGACCTATTCATTCTTGACTTTTTTTTCCTTTTTTTAATTTTTTTTTCTCTTTTTCTTTAAATTCCTCTTATTTATAAGTACAATTTTTCAATCCATAAACATCCAAGTGGGTCTGAACTGGCGGGGATTCCGGTGGTACAGTATTTATCATCCATGTGGCAATCGAAATCATGATTGTAACAAGGAGAACTTATCTTATTTATTTTTCATTATTATCAAATTTTTTTAAAGTTAATGATTATCAGTTTAAGTCATATATATATATATATATATATATATATATATATATATAATTAATAGAAAATTGACAATATATTTTTTTAAAACCTTATTACATTTTGGTATTGTATTATTATATACTAGAACATTGATTATGAGATTATATAAAAAATACTTTTAATGTCTTAATATATAATAATTTGCCCCCCTTAAATATAAATTAAGAGCCTGAATCTGTTTAGTGGACCTCAGTCTTAGCAAAATCGCACCAATTAAGAGCCTGGACTAATGTTAGTGACATAGCTCGTGGGTCTTCAAAACCCATTAATCATCATATATAATTCATATATAATTATTATCAGTTTAAGTCATATATATATATATATATAATTAATAGAAAATTGATAATTTTTTTTTTAAAAACCTTATTAAATTTTGGTATTGTATTATTATATACTAGAACATTGATTATGAGATTATATAAAAAATACTTTTAATGTCTTAATATATAATAATTTGCCCCCTTAAATATAAATTACTAGATACCATATATGTCCACTAAAGTTCTAAACAGTGCTTGGCCCTAATGCACATTTAAAAGATTAAGGCCCTTATGTGATTATGTGCTCCACGTGTCAGACCACCAATATTCATTATGAGGCCAGAGGGCCCGAATCTGTTTAGTGGACCTCAGTCTTAGCAAAAACGCAGCATTTAACGGCCTGGACTAATGTTAGTAACATAGTTCGTGGGTCTTCAAAACCCATTAATCATCATATATAATTCATATATAAATCTCATTGAGCGAGTAGGTCGAGGGCCACTGAGATTCCCCATTGGAGAGAGCTTGTTTATTTGGGGGGAGAGAATGAATCATTTGAAAAAGGAGAGTTCTTTGGTATATTCACTTCATTATCTTGTTTGGTAGTTTTAAGAGAAAATGGAATGGGTAGATGGGGATGTCCATTCTCTCCCTTTCGATACGATCATAATTTTTTATAACGAAGAAGTACGGGAAGGGAATTGAATGAAAATTTATAAAATAATGATTGATGAAAGCCCTATCATGCCTTATATTCTGTTATAATCTAACCCCCCCCCCCCCCTTTTCTTTTTTTCTGTCATTTTCATCTGTAGATTGTTTTGTTATTCATCCTATTTTCTCTCTCTTCACTCATCAATTTCATTAAGGTTCCATTTGGATTTGAAGAGCGGGAAATAATCAAAATTGATCCATTATAACTTTAATTCTTTGTGTTGATGCTAAAAATTACACAACAGTCAGAATGAGAGAAACAGTCATTTCCGGCTCACTATGACAATTCATGCCTTAATAGGTGTGGTTTAGAGCCCCTAACAGCAGTCCAAATTGGCTATACAGTGAGCGTCCATACAGCGAGCGTCTANCAAATTGGCTATACAGCGAGCGTCCATACGTATATTCATAACAGCAAGTAGAAAATAAATAAAAAGAAAGTAAAATGAAGGAAGACACACAACTTTATATGGTTCTCGATGGGCCTATGTCTATGGATCGTTTGCAGGGCAAATCTATTATAATATGATTATTTTACAGTCTCTCGTCCTCGCTATATAATAGAAGTCGGAAATCTATTTTTTTTTTAGGAGATCTTTCCTCTAAAGCTCTTGTCGCTAGGTTGAAGAGGCCGAAGAAGTAGTCGAAGTCTGAAATCATTTGGAAGTCTACCCTTTCTTATGTCACTCCCCTGCTTTACGTCACATTTCTGCCTCCTTTATGTCACAACTAAATTTTCCTCCTAACAACCTTTCTTTTTCCCAGCTTTTATTACCTCATTTCCTGCTCTCACACTCATGGTTTTAAGTTTCGTACCATACCAACCAGTACGGCTGAAATATGCCGTACTACCTGAGTAATCGATACAGAGAAGACCTTTGTTCTATATCGGTCAAAATTTCGGCCGTTTTGGCCCTTATCGACAGATATTTCAGCCTATACTAGTCTATATTTCGGCCATACTGGTCGATATTTTGGCCTTTACTTTTTTCTTTTTTCATTTTATCAAACTGCAAGCTCATTTTTTGACTTACAATTCAGACCTAACTATTTATAATTTAAATATATGTATTTATATATAATTTATTTATATATAGACTGTTATTTTGGAATATAATTTATATATATATAATTTATTCATATATTAACTATTCCGAAATGGTATACAAAACGGTACAGATACTAAAATATTTCATTCCAGTATCTTAACGGTACGAGCTCTAGTATGTCATTCAAAACTTTACTCACACTTCCCTTCTTTCTTTCACAGGAAAACCCACATCCAAACCGGGTTCGAACAAATCCATGTATCCAATTAATTAAGGCCATCAGCATGCCTTAATATCATCTGGTTCCTACTTGTTTTTTCTTTTTCTTATTAATTTCTTAATGGATTAAGAAATTTAGCAATCTTATCAAGAAGACAGTCGAAAGCTATAGAGAGAGAGAGAGAGAGAAGTGTGGTCAGTTTCTTCTACTCACATGGCTTAGACTGCTGACTGAATAACGAAACAAAAACAGGAGACTTTATCATGTTAGTCTTTGCCCTGCCCATTTCTTACTCTCTTGTTTTAGAAAACAAGATGCAGGACTTTCTAAAACATAAATTGACTAAACATAGATAGATGACCATGCATGCATCGTGCTGAAACATATTGTCAATCAAATCATAATTGTGATTTAAGATTCTAGCTACATACTTAATAGTATGTTTAATATTGAATCAATAATGGTAAGTTATCACCCCGATATTAAGCCAAATATCATACCCAAAAATTCTAAGAATATTTAGATATTTTGACACTCGGTAAAACAATATTATATTACATGAGCTATAGTTAAATTCACTCGAAAAACTACTAAAAACGCTATAGTTTAACTAACCAATATCATTTTCTTCATTTAATTATGCGACACAGGTAAGAGTTTTTCAAGATTAATTTGCAGAAAAAGAACTATTATTAGAACCCAATTTTGTATGATGACATGCACTACTCTTATTCCCTACATGATATTGTGGGTTCAATGTCATAATGATAAATGAATTTGGACACTAGGGACAACCATGGGAAAATTGAGACGGAAAAGGCTATCAAATCGTTACCTGGTCAATATTTCTTTAGAACATTATCGTCTATACAATGATTGTGTCGCGAGACGCGAGGAAGTCCAGGGCCACTGACTATTATTTACTTTCCATTCCTTTTTTTTTTGAGACGAGATGATTTCAAAATTTTTCATATTTTTTATTTTTAAATATCACTAAATGATAAAATATTTTTAAATTTTAGATTTTCATAGTTACTTAATTATTATTCAAAATAAATAATAAATACAACTTTTCTAAACTTTCAAATACAATACAAAAGTCAATAAAAAAATTTTAAATTTCAAAATAAAAATAATATTCAAATTATATTCAAGTAATTTTTTAATTTTATAATATTTTTATTCAACTTTTTCTTTATCATTTTCCAGACTCTCATAAAACATCGATACAAACTATTTCATTATTATCCACAAATCATTTCATAACTATTCACAAACCACTTTACTATTATTAACAGAATTATGAAATACTATTCAAACGAACCATAAAACATCTAAATAAGAAGATTGAATTCCAGTATACTTTCCATTAACTTCATGATTTCTATTATTTCATCTTCCATTTATTCCTATTTCAATCTATTAGAAACTATATATAAATGCAATGTGGATGTGATTGTGAGATCAATAATTAGGACAAAAGTTTAAATAGATGACAAGTGATAATTTAATATGATATTAGTGCGAGGCCTAACCCAAAAACGAGGCTCATGCCCTCTAAAAATGCCAAATCCATTGACCGGTACAAAACTGCAAGTGTACAATATCGTAATTTTATAATAAAGTGATAAGAAGAGTATCGTCCTCAGGGATTGGTACCTTATTTTTACCAAATACCAAAATTATATTAACCTTGATTTTCTCTAGAGGAATCACTAAGATTTTTGTAGTTGCAAATTAAACTAAGATCAACTCAAAGAGAAATACGCAAAGGAAATAAAACTGACGTTCGAAGATCAAATTAATGGGAAAGAAAACTTCTAGGAAATCGATTTCACCTAATTCTTCACTATGCTTTTCTCATCCAACTAATTTAATTTAATTCTTTTTGTCTATTAGCAAATCTCTAATTCATCCAAAAGCCTCTTTCGATAGTCAAGTGGAAATTATTATGATTCATCAATTTACACAAGAATATGCAAATTAATAAAACAAGAAACAATAATACCAATGATTTAAATACTACATAGGTTCATACAAATCTTTCAATCTCTATATTTACCTATGCTGAAATGTTCAAGATCTACCCTATGATTCCCTCTTTCGATAGCAAATTACAAGATTAAATATCATCTAATCAATGACCAGTTAATTAGAAGCAATAAACTCAGAACAAATCAGATAAACAAAGAGAGAATTGCCTTAAATTAGCATAGACAATCAAGCATAGTTCGAAACTAGGTTACATCGTTTTCCTAGAATAAATAAACTTTAGCTCATGCTAGAAATGGAATTCAATATAAACGAATTCACCATAATTGTTATGAAAATATTGGAAGAAAATAAACACTGAAAAATAGTCCTCGTAGCCGCAACTCGTCTTCAAAAACTCAAGGAAATGATTCACTGATTTTCTCCCGTCTGTGCTCGTGTATGATTCCAATGTACGTGCAATATATGGAATTCCCTCTCCAAAACAGATGATTTGAATCTTTCTAGCTGTGTTTTTCTGTCCCAAAAGTGTGTTCTCCAGTAAAAAAAGTACGGCCATATGGTGAAAAATCCCTTTTATATGCTCTGACGGCAGAAAACCCTAGATCTGTAAAATACGATGTTCGCTCGAGCGGGGTGTCGAGCGTTCGACTCTGCCTAAATTTGCTTGAGCGGCTTGTCGAGCGTTCAACTCTGCCTGACTTCGCTCGAGCGGCCAAAAGCCTCCGCTTGAGCGATCTTTGTTTTCCCGCAACCCTCTCGAGCTCACTGTCGAGCGGCAGTCGAGCGTTTGAATCTGCATGAATTTGTTCGAGCGGCGAAAAGCCTCCGCTCGAGCGATGTTGTAAATCTGCAATATGAAATTTTGCAACTCATCACCCATTTACTCATAATGATGCCATTTTGATACCCCTACACATAAAAACCCTAATTTTCCTTCCCGATTCTCTCTCTCCCCTCCTCATGGTCTTCCCCCTCTCCCCATGACTAACTTGCATCGCTCAAATCCTTGCCTGCATTCCAGCCAAGCCATTGGTTGAGCTCTGCTGCCCTAAGAACCACCCACCTGCACCAACTGGGACCAAGCCCATTCCACCTATGAAGGGCCTTTTGCTCTAGAAATGGTGTAGAAACCCCCACCCCCCCTCTCTACAATGCACTACTTAAGTTGAGACCCCTTCCTCGTCAGCAGCTCCTTCCACTCTGTTTGCCCTCTATTTTTACTCGAGTTCCCTCCCCTCTCTCACACTTTCACTTCCCTCCTCTCCCTCTGATTTGGCATCACTGCCATTATCTGCTGTCTGCACACCGTTTGATCAAGACTGCCTGTAACACCCAGCAACCCAAGTTTAAAAATCAAATCACTTTTAAAAATTCTCAGGGAAGCCGGAGTGCTACTATTAAACTTGACTTAAAAATATTTTCTTTTATTTTAAAGGAAGCGATAGGTACAAAAATTCTTTATAATAAATAGAATCGTTTTGTATTAAAACATTGAAATCATTAATGAGAGTGCGCAGAAGTATTTATTAAAATTTCTTAAAGTTCGTACAACTTAAAATTTCTGTACATAATTTAGGTCAATGTCAAGCCTCCCTAGACTAAATCTCATCCTGCAGCTTTACCTTAATAAATATTTCGACCGGGGTGGTTTAAAAACATAAAAATAAATTAAAATGAATCGATGACTCAATACAAACCCATCATAACATAGTCATAATTAACATAAGGTTTTTCATAAAATATTTTATGTTGAGAACTTAAAATCATTATTGTTCATACGTATGCTATGATATGCATGACTTATCTTTGCTTATCTGAGTTATCTTACTTATCATATTGGCCCACACACTTATTTCTGTGTGCAAGGTTGTACACTGGCCCCACATCCTACGATCGCAAGGGAGCCGCTAATAGTAGTCTAGCATACTATGGTGGACCACGCTTCGCTCCATGGCTTGCACATTACTCATAAACTACATTGGCTTACAAAGAATTGATTTTACTAATAATAATATATAACTAGCTAACTTATGTTAATTCTAATTTATGATCAAACTACTTATCTTGTTGTGGTGCTTCCTAAAATTTCCCACACAAAATCGATCACAGTGCTAGATTGGGTATCTTGGGCTTGGTCGTTGCACTTATAAAGGTTTATGGTTTTTTCCAAATAACACACGGATTGGAGATATTTATAGAAAAATTTGGGAGAGGGTGCCAATGAGTTTGAGTTGGACTTGGTTAATATATGTAGTGACACTAATCTACTGAACACTTAAATGTAATCATCTAAGAAGAGAGTTTGAATTTTAAAACATGATATACTAGTTCATTCAATGTAGGATTGACAGTGACTGAAACTGCATAGGAGACTTCAATCGATGACTCAATAAGAAATCCATCATAACATAAACATACTTAACTCAAGGTTTTTCATAAAATATTTCATGTTGAGAATTTAAAATTGACTCGCTTCAAAACGAGCAGCACAAAAGCTATCCCAAATGCAGGAGGATGTCGCGTAATAATTAGAAATAAAATTTCTAAATCGTCTCCTCAAGGAAAGTATGCTTAAATTCAAACTTATATAACAGTGGAAGATATTTATAAAGAGAAAATATAAGTGGTGGTATGTACAATGAATTAGGTAAACATTTTTAAACTAGCATAATACAACTAAAATGATAAAATAAAGAGATATGAAAAAAGACTAAGGTTTGAAGGATCCATCTAATAATTTAAAATATTGTCCCCAATCAATCTACTTCAATTAAACTAGAAAGTCAATTATGTCTAATTGGAAGATTTAGAAGTTAAGGCCAATAAAATTAGCCACTAAAGATTAAGTTTAAATAATTGATAATTAAAACATTCGCAAATCCATTTGAATATCATAGGGATTTTTCAAGCATTCAATATATTCGAAAATCACAATAGATCAAGATAAATATATAGATAGTCAAAGTTTCTAATAATAAAATCATTCGATCGATCAAACTCACAATATAAACTCTATTGTTGATTGGAAACAANAAATCAAACTCATATAACGGTGGAATATATTTATAAAGAGAAAATATAAGTGGTGGTATGTACAATGAATTAGGTAAACATTTTTAAAGTAGCATATTACAACTAAAATGATAAAATAAAGAGATATAAAAAAAAGACTAAGGTTTCAAGGATCCATCTAATAATTTAAAATATTGTCCCCAATCAATCTACTTCAATTAAACTAGAAAGTCAATTATGTCTAATTGGAAGATTTAAAAGTTAAGGCCAATAAAATTAGTCACTAAAGATTAAGTTTAAATAATTGATAATTAAAACATTCACAAATCCATTTGAATATCACAAGGATTTTTCAAGTATTCAATATATTCAAAAATCACAATAGATCAAGATAAATATATAGATAGTCAAAGTTTCTAATAATAAAACCATTCGATCGATCAAACTCACGATATAAACTCTATTATTGATTGGAAACAATATCTAAATTATTATACTTCACTCTTAACTTTAGTACAATGCAAGAAAAGTAAATGACATAAGTTAAATAAGCAAACTGAAATTAACAAGAGCTGGAGAGGAGGCTACAGTTAAGGGAGGAATGGTGGACCGCAATAGTGGTGTCACTCAACTGTGCTGTCTCCCTCTCCTTGCCTGAGCTTTCTAAAAAATAAAAGAAAATTGAGAGAGAACTAAATTGCGTTACTCCTATTCTAATTCTTCTTGAGCTCTTTCTTAACCCTCTTTTCTAGCGATTTCGTGCGTCCAAAAGAAGGAAAGAAAACAAAATAAATCTCTTAGCCGCGTGTGTCCGTCCAAAAGCAAGGGAAGATCGCGTGTGTGAATCGAGGACTGCTGCATCTTACGTGAGCCAAGAAAAGAAACAGCTGCAGCCTGCATTGCTTCAATCAAAAAGCAAGAAAATAATTTGTAGCATGTGTGTCAGCATGGCTTTTTGCCTTTTCATTAGGACATCTGCTACTTTGCCTGTGTGAGGTTCCCAAAACGCCAAAAAATCAGCTGCCCCATTCGGTTTTCGCAATGGCTCTTTACCTCATGGGTAAAACATGTTTATAAGCCCAAAATGAAGAGATGACTATTCTGCTTCAACATGCTGCAGGGCCACCCATTGCAAAGCTCAAGATGCCACATGTCAGTGTTTCTCATCTTCCACCCAAGCCATTGGAAATCCCACAATTTGCATGTGCTGCCAGGGTGCCACCCGCACCCTGCTCCGCATGGGGGTGGGGGTGGGGTTTTCCACCTTGCTCCACTAGGCGGGGTGCGAGGCGGATTATTTCCACTTTAAATATGGATTACATTCTACTATGTTTAAAAATTATTTCTAAATCTAAAAGTGATCAAAAACATATTTTTAGATCCAAATTTTAAATTTAAATTTTGTAAATATGACTATAATTTAAAAATTATATAGTTTTTAAATTTGTTAGTGAATATTTTGTGTTAGTTATAGTGTAGTAGCTTTTAAACTATATAGTTTTTAAATTTGCTAGTGCATATTTTGTGGAAAGTCTAACAAATTGTAATATATATATATATATATATATATATTTATATATACACAATTTTTAAGATATAAATATTTATGTTTATATATATAATATATACATAGGCGAAGGCGGAGCGGGGGAAATGCGGGGTGGTGTTGCCCAGCCCCCCATGCGGGGGTGGGGCGAATGGGGGCGGGTAGCGGGGTTCGGGACCTCGCTGCCCACCCCTAGCTGCCAGCCAATGCTTCTAATTTTAATCTTTATCCCACCATCAGAATATGAATTTCCTGTAAACGCTAATAAGAACACATTATGTAAAAGTAGAAAAATAGGGAAAGAAATAACACAAACAAAATAGGAAATAAAAAATAAATTAAAATGAAAAATAGAATATCAAAAATATGTAGTGCATGTGAGGAAATATTATCCAATTAAATCATAGGTTATAAAATTAAGTATAAACCATGATATTAACCAATTTAAATAATAACTCAAATTTATGCCTATTAACCATTTTTCCATCTAAAACCAATAATAATGTCATAAAGCAATTAAAATATATTGATTTTAGATATATAAAATGTGCAATATTTTAGCTCAAACAAAAATAATGATTGTTCACACGTATGCTACAACATACATGACTTATCTTGGCTTAGCTGACTTAACTTACTTATTATACTGGCTCACACACTTAACCATGTGTGCAAAGTTGTGTACCGGCCCCACATCCCGCAGTCACAAAGGGAGCCACTAATAGTATTCTTACATACTATAGTTGACCACGCTTAGCCCATTGGCTTGTCCATCCACCTATAAATTGCATTGGTACCATGCATTTGAATGACTATCTGATTAACTGTTATGAGCTTATTTTATACTTGATCTTATGAAAGCTTACGTGCCTTATGCAATGTGAGACGTATGAGATGCATAATACATATATAACTATAATATGCGGAATGAAATATGATGAATGACGTGCTTGCAAATATTGTAACATACGTGGTATAAAAGCATTAGCTTCTAGAGAATTGGCTTTAATAATAATAATAATAATATATAATTAGCTAACTTATGTTAATCCTAATTTATGATTAAGCTACTTACCTTATAGTGTTGCTTCCTAAAATTTTTGATAAAAAATGGATCACGGTGCTGGACTATGTATCTTGGGTTCAGCCGCTGCACTTATGGAGGTTTATAGTTTTTTCAAATAATACATGGATGAAAGATATTTATAGAGAGATTTGAGAGAGAGTGCCCACGAGTTTGTGTTGGACTCGGTTGACACATGTAATGACACTAATCTGCCGAACAGTCTGTCGTGAACATCTAAGAAGAGAGTTTGAATTTTAAAACATGATCTAGTAGTCTATTCAATGTAGGTTTGGTAGTGACTGAGAGTGCATAGGGGACTTTAATTGGTAATGATTTTAAATTGAAATAAATTTTCAATTGCCGATCTTTAAATTCTAAAAGGAGTCTAACTCGTTTAATAAATAATAATTAGGATTTAACCTAGTTATTGAGCATAATTAAAACTCCTAATCAACCTCAATAATTTATCACTCGTGGTCTTATCTAATATGATCCATTAAATATAATTTAAATGATCAATACTCAAACCTTAGAATTATTGAGACGAACTTTATTTTCTTTGCCCTTTTTATACTCAATAACAAAGTCGTAACCCATTAACTTAGTAATCCACTTTTGTTGGGCCTCGGTTCCTACCCATTGTTCTAACAAGAACTTCAGTGCTTGTTGGTTAGTTTTAACGATAAACGGCTGTCCAAGAAGGTACGGTCTCCATTTTTGCACAGCGGTCACAAGAGCTAATAATTATTTTTCATATGTTGATAGTAGTAAGGCCTTGCCCTTAAGAGCCCTGCTGAAGAAGTAAATAGGCTGCATAGACTGCATTAACACTGCCCCTATTCCATTTTCGCTAGCATCACACTCAATCACAAATGGCTTGCTAAAATGAGGAAGTTTTAGGACTGGTGGTTAGGAACCAGCTTGCTTTTAGGCTGCAAAAACCTTGCTGGCCTCCATGTTTCAAGAAAAAGAGTTTTTCTTGAGTAGTGAGGTGAGAGGAGCTGCGATGAGACCATAATTCCTTATGAATTTTCGGTAGTACCCCGTGAGCCCTAGGAATCATCGTAAGGCCTTCACATGCTTAGGCTCAGGCCACTCTATCATAGAAACAATCTTAGAAGGATCAGTCATTACCCCCTTACCATTAATAATGTGGCCTAAATAGTTGACTTCATCAACTGCAAATCGACACTTAGATTTTTTTGCATACAAGCAGTGCTGTTTTAGCATGTTTAAAACTTCTCTTGGGTGACCCGTATGTTCTTCTTTTGACTTACGATACACCAAAATATTATCAAAAAAGACAAGCACAAATTTCCTCAAAAAAGGTTTGAAAACATCATTCATTAACTCTTGGAATGTGGCTGGAGCGTTGGTGAGGCCAAAAGGCATCACCAAGAACTCGTAATGTCCATCATGGGTACGAAAAGCTGTTTTAGGAATGTCACTCAGCACCACCCTCACTTGATGGTAGCCCAATCTTAAATCAAGCTTGGAAAAAATCACCGAGCCAAAGAGTTCATCTAACAACTCATCAATAATGGGGATAGGAAACTTTGCCTTTACCGTTTCCTTATTAAGTGCTCTATAGTCCACGCAAAGCCTCTAACTTCCATCGGCTTTACGAACCAGCAAAACAGGAGAGGAAAAAGGACTCGAGCTGGGTCTAATCACCCCTGATTTCAATAACTCAGCAACAATCTTCTCAATTTCTGTTTTTTGGTAATAAGGGTATCGGTAGGGTCTATTTGTCATGGGTTGAGTGCCCTCCTTAAGGACTATTTGATGGTCATGAGAATGGGGTGGGGGTAACCCTTGGGGTTCCTCAAATACTGTTTTGAACTCCTCTAACAGTTCAGAAAATTGCCCCTCCACCATTTCAGAATGTCCCTTAACTTCTCTTTCACATACAATCTGTAAAAGGATGCCTTTCCCTTTAGCCAAAGTTGCTTTTAATAACTTTTGGCCATCCTCGACAACCGAGGAGTTCAACTTCAACCCCTTAAATTCAATGTTTTTACCTTCACACACAAAGGTCATAAGTAGTTTTGAAAAATCCCAAGTTCTGGGGCCAGGTCTCCAGCCATTGGACTCCAAGCACAATGTCACAATCAGCCAGATCCAATAAATGAAGAGGAGGGTTTAACAAGTTACTTTTCATCTTTAACTGGGCTGTCCTGCAAATTCCTTCACTGTTAAGGCCTTGGCCATTTGCCACTCTAACTTTCAAGTTCACTGAGTAATCAACAGGCAGCTGCAATTTTGCTGCCAAGGCTGAGTCTACAAAATTGTGGGAGCTCCCCGAATCCACTAGTATCACCACTTGTTCACCACAAAGGCTCCCAAGTGAATGCATTGTTCTCACCGTGGGGGTGCCCGCTATAGCAGCCAAGGAAATTTCCAGCTCTTCCTTGCTGCTGGTTAGTGTGGCTATTTTGTCCAGCGCTGGTTTTGCTTCCATTTCGACCATTGGCTGCCTCTTTCTCACATAATTCCTCACATACTTCCTAATTCACATCCAATAGATAAATGCGAGAGGTTTTACAAGTATGTAGGGGATTCCACTTCTCATCGCAATTAAAACATAGGCCCTTGCGTCATTTCTCATTCATTTGTTTGGAAGAAATTGGTTTAGCGCCCCCCATAGGTTTCTTCCATTTGTTGGAGTATTCACTAGAATAAGAACCAGTGGCATAATTTCCCCCTCCCACGGGTGTTGGTCTTTCCCCCATAGATTTAGAAATTTTTCTTATGCTTGGAATGTATTCTTCTTGCATTTTGGCTAATCTATATGCTGCATTTAACTTCACAGGGCATAATATACGTACCGGGATTCGAATTTCATCTTTCAAGCCACAAAGGAAACAACTCAATTTATGAGTATCCGAGAGAGCTCGTAAGCAATTGGCCAACTTTTCAAATTGGCTCATGTAAGACTCGACTGTAGTGGTCTGTTTCAGCCTCATCAATGCCTCCATTGGATCGTTGTAGTCCGTGGGCCCAAAACGCAGTAGCAATGCTCTGGAAAAAGTGTCCCAGTCAATGCATAACCCCTCATCGACAACATTTTTTAACCATACAAGGGCGTCTCCTTCCATATGGTAAGAGGCCATCAATAGCCTTTGAGGCATTGGTGTTTGGTGGAGCTCGAAGTAGTGGTTGGCTTTAAAAGGCCATGCAGCTGGATTAAGTCCTTGGAAATGGGGAAAATCCAGCTTGACCCCTCTTCTGTTAACTCTTCTCTGGTCATGGTTTTTCATTTCAAAGTTGACTTCATGGTTAAGAGGTGGAGGAGGTGGTGGATGGTGCTGCTGATTCATCCAGGTGCGTAACATATCTTTAATTTCTTGAACATCAATTTTGAGCTCCTTGATTTCTGCTTTGATTGGAATAAATTCATGTTGGTGTTGTTCTACCTGAACTTGTAAGGCCTCTATGATTTGATTTTTGGATCTTGTATTTTCAGCCATGGTGCTAACCGAATGCTTGGGTTTTTTTTTTTGTTTTGTTTTTGTGAGGCTGTTTGGTTGATTTTTTTGTAATGGTAGGTGGTGGTGTTTGGCTAGGTTTTGGGTAGGATCGAATGTTTCTGTATACCAATGTTAGGAACCTGCTTGAGAACTTGTTGTATTGATGGTTGGTTGTATTGGTGTAATCAGGAAAATGATAAAGAATAAAGGATAGCTTGCAGCGGTAATCCAGCCGAGTGCACCTAAGCTGTTTGATAAAATGCTTGCATGAAAATATACCACTCATAATGGATACGAGAGTACTTCGAGGGCTCCCAAACCTCCAAATTGCAATAAGAAAGTTCAGACAAATTCCATATGGTTTCTCTGTGCTATTTTCCCCTCCTGTATGGACGTAGCCCATGACTAACAGAACAACTAAAACAGCAACACTTGTAATGTAAAAGAACAGAATGTAAATGACAGTTATTTAAAACACATCGTTTGGACAAGACCCAAACGCTGCGTTTAATTAAAGGGATTGACTAATACAACTCTCAAAACGCCCAGCTTTATTAAATGGAGTATCCCTTCACACGGCGCTGTTTCCTTCCCAGCTTGAAGGCCTTCTCACGCACACTACATACGACGTCGTTGTTACCTTTTCTCTTTCAAGTTCACCTCACTTCACTTTCTGCACACACTTCACTTCACTTCACTTCACTTCTTCCTTCTTTCTCAAACAGATCCTCCCTCTTTTCCTTCTCAGACTTAGGGCTAAGTAACTGGGTTCTTGACAAACCAACCTTGCGGCAAAAATGTTTATAATGTTAAAACTATTATTTCCCACGAAATGTCTTGGCGGCAAAAGATATTTTCTGTACCTACTATGAGATCTTTTTTATACGATAGACCTCCGTGTATATTATATTGTCCACTTCGTGTCTCATAGAATGCCCTTGTAATTTTCAGTTCAATAATCTGTCCAAGTAATTAAAAATATCTTATTTTTGTATTTTAAACTCACTGACATTCTATGTTTGGGGACCTTATAAAATGCCTCTTGCATTGTAGAGAGTATAAATGTATTTTTTAATGTCCATGCCCTAGCATCACTCATATTCATTTTGCTGGGAAGGGATGAATTCCGGAACTTGTGAAGGTACTAATATTTTCACCCAGGACTATTCCAAGGTAATCTGCGTATTTGTCTTTATGGTCCATTACAAAGTGGAACAAATGCTCAAGGGGGTGGAAAAAGGAAGAAGTTCCTGAGGGTTAACCACATTAGATACAAATTTTGAGCCAAATGTATTACGCCGATTTTGTCTTAAGCCAAAACTCACGTCTCCTTTCAATATTTGATGACAACTGATTTTTCCATGTGTCGAGAACCCATAATTTGCTTGATTTCTCAAGCAGGTAACATATATACGAGTTGGGAGTATTTGAAACGCGGATTTCATTTTGAGTTGATAAATTATATTCCTAGTCATAAAATGCATAAACGATGCACAGTACTCTTCTTTAAAAAATAAATACATATATGATTTCTAAGAAAAAATTTAATTTTTAATAATAGATTTTTTTTTTTGAAAAGAAACGTATGATTCCTCATTAATTATTGACTATATCTAATATTATTCTTTTAAATTATTTTGATAAGTCAATGATCGTATTTTTTTCAAAAAGCCTGTTAATTTTATCTTTTAAATTATCTTTTTATTTTTAGATATTTAAAATAAAAATATTAAAATTTTATTAAAAAATCTTTTCTTAATCATTAATAGATATGCGAAAAATAATGATTTTTTAAAAATAATATAAAACTTTAAATTGTCTAATGATATGACCAATTAAATGGTAATGTTATTGCTTTTGAGAGGATTCGAACCAAAGACCTTCAGGCCACATTATCAATCAACTAGGGTGGTTGCCAATTCAGCTACGAATGGTTGGCAGATAGCTTGTGCAATTATCTGATTGTATTGTATGGTATTCTTCTAGGGTGCGCTCGAAGATATTTTGCGAGAATGGGAGAAAATATATATAATTTTTATAATGACCTTTATTTCTTCTAAAAAATTAATAAATGAACTCAGAATTCATGAACAATAAATTCAAATTCGTTTAAAAAATCATTTATGAATATATGAAATAAAATCCAATAATAAACCAATTCAACTTAACTCATTACAGTTCAAGCTGTCTCTCTAAAAGAAAGTCCAGCAAAGCTACAACGCTACGAAATTCTCATCGGTATATGGCTGACAAATCCAAATAGTACTCATAGTGGGACAGGACGAACAATACCAAGCGCACTAATTTGTGAGATGATGTTTGGAACAAGGCAAGCCTTGCATGAAAGCTGTCACTCACTAACGATAATGACAGAAAATCTGAGTCTTTGAGAATCAATCCATCCCTACGAAACATCATAACTTTTGAGGTTGAAAAATCTACAATTAAATTATAATAAATACTTTATATCCAAATAAATTATATAAACGTAATTTTATAAATTAAAATAATTTTATGTTAATATAATTTATTAAATTATAAAATTATTTTTATTATAAAATAAATTTAATAAGTCACATAAAAATTATATCAATTTATAAAATTATTTTTATATAATCTTTTATGATTATAACAATGATATTAAATTACAGACTTTTTTTGCGTATACCACACGAAGTGGATAAATGCAAGCCGACAGCCAATAGATTCTTTACCCAATGGCTGGGTCAGCGTCATACATGTGGAAACATGCAGTTTTCAACTAACAAGACCGAGTTAACTCGACTTTTTAAGGCTGCCGTGCACCATTTAAGGGGTTAGAATATTTCACTCAAAATCAACCACAACTTTTAATGAGTGGGCATTGACCAGATGTCTTGTATATTATTCCAGTAGGCTGTCACACAACCTCTATTAACATGTGATCAACAACTTTATCATTATCTAATTAACGAGCTAGAAAATGTAATTATTTTAATAATAAATTAATAACAACTTTTAAGTCTAGTTTAAATAAAGAAATGAGATGAAATAGTTTTAAAATTATTATTATTTTAAAAAAGTAAATTATATATTATATTTTATATAAAAATTATAATAATGAGGTAAAATGAAATAAATTGAAATGATTTTTCAATCTAAACAGGGCATTAAGTAATGGGCATGTCTTTTGCAACCTCTATTATATGTAATCAACAACTTTATCATCATCTAATTAAGGACGAGACACAAGCCGTTGATCGTGACCAGCGCATGATTCCTTTTTATAATTTTATTACATGTTTTAAAATATTCAACTATATATTTTTCTAAAAAAATTATAAAATCTTTAAAAAATTCTTTATTAACCATTAAGTAAAAAAAAAAAAATTAATACCATATTTGGACATCACCAAAATTCTTAAATCTTCTCAAAAAATTTCATAATTTCATTGTTTCTGAAATATCATTCAAATATAAAATATTTTTCCATTTTAAAATTTTAATTTATTCATCTAATCAATTACCTAATCATTATTCAAATAAAAAATCAATACAACTTTTATAAGTTTCAAAATAAAACAAAAAAATCAATACAACTTTTCAAGTTTTAAGATAAAAATAATATTAAAAATTACTTTCAAATAATTTTTAACTATATAATATTTTTATTCAATATTTTTCTAAATTATAATAAAAATATTATATTTTTGCAAGACATAACAAACAAAATATTTCTCTTATTTTGCAATATTTGAAATACTAGCTGCACAATACATTTTTCAGATATTATTTAAAACCTTTTAATATAATTTACTATTATAAAACTCAAAATTGAGGGTTAAGGAATTTTCCCGTAAAGATCAGTGGAATTGGACAGGTTCAAGAATTGCAAGCTCACTAATTTGTGAGATGATGTTTGGAATAAGGCCAGCCTTGCATGAAAGCTGTCACTCACTAATGATAATGGCAGAAAATCCAAGTCTTTGAAGTCGATCCATCCGTCACTACGAAACATCATGAGTTTTGAAGCTCCAATCTCTACAATTAATAAGGTTGCCGTGCACCATTTAAAGGGCTAGAAAATGTAGATATTCCAATGAAAAATCAATCCCGACTAATTAATGGGCGCGCATCATGTCCTCTGCATTGACTCTAGGGTCTAAAAACGCATTACAGCAAGTAGTCTAGTCCAATGAATTTAATAAAATGGATATGACAAAAATAAAGGATGCCTTGTGTATTACTCTAAGCTGTCACAATCCCTATAGCGTGTGATCTATCATCGTCTAATTAAAGACGGCAGACCAGGGTAATAATTTTTTTTATAATTTTATAATTTAGATATTTGGAAAGATTGAAAAAGAATAAATAATATATAATTCATGTATTAAATATTAATACTCTTAAATAATATAAATTTTAGAATTAAATATAGTGTAGTCCATATATTATATGTGTCTCCATTGATCAAATTATAGAAAATGGGCCTTAAGTAACAAATCTCCGTTTTGTGTAAGTTTATTCCAGAAATTGAATTTCTTTACAAACAACTTTGCCAAACGTCATGGTATAGAGCATTTCGACAGAATCCACCGCCACATGATTTTCTTATACTTGACGTTTGTAAGTAAATTGTGTATGTATAGAGTAAGTGCAGAAAAATAAATAAGTAATTGACTTTTTTACCCTTTAGTGCTCTGCTAGGGTTAGAAACAGAGAGCTCGCACAGGGGTTTTTCGTATGGCCGTTGCCGTGGGTCCTGGGCCAACGGCGACTGCTGGGAGGCTCCATACGTTTGCAGATTTGGTGTCTCAGGCGCCACAACCTTTGCCTGAAGTTAAGGTTCCGTTCCGTCCGGCGAAATTGATTGATGGGGAATTGTGTGTGATTTTCTCCAAAGAAGAAATTCAGAGATCTGCTTCCCCTTTCGTCTACTCCATGGTTCTAAAATTTCTCAAACAAAGGCCTTCACTTGATAATATCCGGGCATTTATCAGAAGCCGTTGCGGTCTGGCTGTTCAACCAGTGATTTCTGCTATGAGGAAGCCACGCAATGTATTTGTTCGGTTCTCTAATGAAGCTGATTTTGTGAAGGCCCTCTCGAGAGAAGCTACGGATGTGGATGGAGTGATTTACCGTGGTTTCCATTGGCATCCTGAATTTGATGAGGATACGAAGCCAGCGCTTGTGCCAGTTTGGATTTTCCTTCCCGGATTGCCACCCAACTACTACCATGAATCATTCTTGAAAATTATAACTGTTCCACTTGGGCGTTTTTTACGCCGTGATAATGCTACTAAATGTGCAACCAAAACAGATGGAGCAAGAGTGTGTCTTGAAATGGATATATCGAAGGCTCCGATTAATGGGCTCTGGATTGGTATGCCTAAACTTTGCTCTAGTTTTTATATTGAAATTAAGTATGAAACTCTCCCAGCCTTTTGTTCATCTTGTCGGATTCAAGGCTATAATATAAACCGATGTATAAGGAAAGGGGGGGTTAATAAAGTGAATGAGCTGAAGCTGAAACGGAATGGAAAAATGGTACAAGTATGGAAACCTCAAAAAAATGTTATGTTGGTGGGAAATCCGAAGGAGGTAGATTTATTGCTTATGGGTAATGAGGAGGAAAATTGTGTTCTAAATGATTTGGTTAATGATGCGAGAGCTGGTCCGAGCAGGCTGAAAGAGAAGCAATTGAGAAATGAAAATGGGTCTGAGAATAATTGTATGGAAGAATCAGATGGGGCGTTAATTGTGAAGAGCAGGGCTGACAAGGAAAATAATGTTGAAACAAATATTGTTGAAACCGTGAATGTTGAGGTAACGGAGATGGGGGTTAATGGTGATGTGTGTTTGGGTTCTGTGTTGGAAACTCACAGTTTGGAGGTTGTTGAACCTAATGCTAGCATGGAGGATGAGGCAGGAATTGTTGGGAGGGCTGTTACCAGTTTTTTTGAATGAAAAACAGAGTAATTTTAGTCCAATTTATGAAGATGGTCAGATGAAAGAATTTGAAGGGGAAAATTTGGGTACTGTACAAACGAATTTGGTTTTAGAACCTGTGAATAAGGGTTCAAAAACTGAGGCTAATGGTTCTTTGTTAGAATTTTCTGCTATGCCGGAGGTAGAAAACAGCTTGCTTGTTGAAGAGAGTAGTGCTAAAATGATACAGAAAAATAAATCACCAAATGTGGAATTACAAGAGATGCAAGATTCAGATTTACTAGTGTTTCCGAAGTTTATGGAGGCAGCGAACAGCGTGGGTATTGATGAGAGGGTTGAAGACATGACTCAAGGAAATATACTAGAGAATGATAATGAGTTGCAAGTTACAGCGCCAGCTGATGAAAGTGTCTCAGAACCAGATACTGAGCATGGAGAACATCTGAGTAAAAATAAAAGCTATCCATCTGACAGTGATGTTATTCAAGAAAAAAATCAGGCGAAGGTTGGAAGAAAATCCTCATCCTCGCGAACCCGTTTGTATGGATCTATGATTTGTAATCCTTTGTTCTGGAATATTCGGGGTTTAAAATCCTCACGAAGAAGGCTGTGTAAGTTAGTTAGGAGATTAAAGGTGAATTTTCTTATGCTAGCAGAGCCGTTTGCAGATGATAATAGATTGGAAGTTCTGCGAAATAGTTTGAAGTTTGATAATAGTTTTTCGAATCAAAGTGCTGGTGGTAAACTTTGGGTGCTTTGGGATAGGGGCTTGCAGATTTCTATCACAAATGTTAGTGCCCAACATATTTCTATGTCTATGGTTCAAAATTCTCAGCAAGTTTTTGTGTCGGTAGTCTATGCTAAATGTAGTTATTTGGAGAGACGTAATCTTTGGAGATTTTTACAACTTGATGCTGTGCATGATAGTCCTTGGCTGTGTCTTGGTGATTTTAATATTATTCGTACTGAGGAAGAAAGAAGAGGTGGTATGCCTCGGTTGAGGGTTGCTATGGAGGAGTTTAATGAATTCATTAATAATTGTGGCTTGGTAGATATGAAAGCAACAGGGAGTATGTTCTCGTGGTGTAATGGTCAGAGAGGTTTAGCTCGAAGTTGGTCCAAACTTGATAGATGTCTGGTTAATAATTTGGCAACTATTTCCTTATCGGATGGTTATTACAAATATCTGGCTCGCACGACATCTGATCATGCCCCGATGTCTTTTGTTCTGCATTCTCCGGTAACTCGATATGGTCCTTCCCCGTTTAAGTTTCAACAAATGTGGGTTTCGCATGAAAATTTCCGAGAAGTGGTTAGAGAGGCATGGAATGTTCCGGGGGTGTCTATGGGTTTATTCGGCTTGGCTACTAAGTTAAAAAAAACAAAAGTGGTTCTTAAGGAATGGAATCGGTGTGTCTTTGGGCATACTGAGCTTAATATTCAGACTTTGGAAATGCAGATTGATCGTTTGGAAAGCCAGCTTCAGAATGGTTCCTCGAATGACATTGAGTCAGAGCTTTTGATTGCAAAAGAACAACTTCAGCAATGGATGTGTAGAGAAGAAACTAGGCTTTCTCAATAGGTAAAGCTTAGTTGGATGGAAAAAGGGGAGGGCTCGGCCAGGTTCTTTAAGACGTTTGTTGCTTTATCTAAGCCGGTGGTACATGAAATGAGATTTCAAAATGGGACATGCCTTTCGAGTCCGGAAGAAATTCATTCTGGGGCAGTGGATTTTTTTATGGCGTTTCTTCAGGCTAGACCACAGAGAGATCTACCTGATCTATTAATGTATGTACAGAATTCTGTTTTAGCGAAGGAGAATGAGTGCCTCCTTTAGCTCCCTTCGATCCAAGAGGTAAAAGAAGCAATGTTCTCCATTCCGGTTGATAGTAGCGCAGGGCCTGATAGTTTTGGTTCGGGTTTCTTTAGATCATGCTTGGATATTGTTGGGAATGATGTGGTGGCAGCTATTAGGGACTTCTTTAGTTTGGTTTCGATGCCACGATTTTATTCGGCTTCTCATATTGTGCTTATTCCAAAAGTGCAGCAACCTACAGGTTTTGATAAATTTCGCCCTATAAGCTTGTGCTCTGTTGTTTACAAGGTGTTTTCAAAAGTTTTGGTTCGAAGATTGTCCCCTATATTGAGTAAAATTATCTCGCCTGAACAAGGTGCTTTCTTGTCTGGAAGAAATATTTTTGATAATGTTACCTTGGCACAAGAAATGATTCAGATGATCAATAAAAAAGTTCGGGGGGGGGGGGGGGGGGGGGGGG